>JAUZND010003149.1:0-12426 GCA_034780555.1 Coelogynopora nodosa
GATCAAGCAGCGCCAGCTGGCGGAGGTGCAGCACAAGTTGGCCAACCTGCAGGGCGACCTGGAGATGAAGCAGCAGGAGAAGAGCAATCTGGAGGCCAACATTGAGATGACCAAGGTGTGTGTGTGTGTAATGCTTGATGGCTTATGGCCTGCATCATAGGGGGAATATGGTTCTGCCTGGAATTAAGGAGAAATGTTATAGTTTCATGTTAATTCTCTGTTAAATCATCTTTTATTTTGATGATTTAATCGTCGTAATAACCATCATAAAAATACTTAAAGTGAGTCAACATTTGTAGAGAACATAACATTTAAATCACAATAAGACAATATTAGACATTGATTTTATGCAGAACGATATTGGTGGTCCAACAGTGCGCTTTATTGTGAATGTATAAATTGTGCTTCTTACTATAGAATTATAGAAATCTTATTGATAATCATCGAACATATATTCAACAAGTGAAACAATGATTACATATTAGACACATGTCAAAATGGTTATCATGGTTACTACAATAGTCATCACTATATTGTATATTATTTTTATGGGTACTCAAATGTCATATGATCTCTATAGTTGTACACAAGGATAGCATATATTATAATGCATTCTTTATCCATGACAATTTTAGGATTCCTGTTTCAACGCTGGCTTGAATATGTTATTACCCCGTGTCACACTAGGTGAGGATAATACATGGATAATATAAAGAATGTTTTATTACTCCGTACCGCCCCTCAGGTTAAGATAGTCCGCGCGGAAAAGTTGATCAATGGTCTTGGCGGCGAGAAGGAACGCTGGCGCACCGCCGTCACTGACCTCTCCTACACATACGACAACATCGTTGGAGATGTTCTGCTGTCGGCCAGCATAGTGGCCTACATGGGGCCTTTCATCCTCTCTTATCGTCAGGTGTGTGTGGCGTGCCGCAGGGTCTCCTGTCCCTGTTGTGCATGGCATGCTTTGTTTAATGTGTGTTAAAATAGTTAGGAATCTGAGATGAAACTGGGTATGCTTTTCACGGTGAACAATTAGTCATGATAATAATCATGTGTTTTCGTTCTCATACAAATATTATGCTAAACGTTATCTTTAATGCAAACTTTTCCTAGTCCGATTATGAAATATAAATGTGCTGTAACATTAAAAATCTTATATGCGAATATATTCAAATGGATTTCTTAATGTTATAATATGTATTAATATCAAATGTGCGTTATTCTAAGTGTACGTATTCCTCTTTGTTATAAAGATTTATAGATAATATGGGTCATAAGATGTCAATTTAGTTAATCTATTGTATTTTATGGATTGGCGGGAATTTATTTTTCGAAAATATGTTTATTCAATCAATTTGTATTTAATACAGTATGTTTGTCCGTATAATCTATTCGTGCAAAGAAGAATAAACCATGAAGTCGCACAGTGGAATTTAGAAGTATTTTAGTTTTATATCTGCTTGTAGAAAATGTCAATGTATTTATGTAAATGTTATCAACTAAATAACAGTTTCATTTTCACTTTCACTTTCGTGGACTACGGTATCCATTACAATTGTAATAACTACTACAATATCAACTATAAAACTCATAGATCATCAGAATCTGAATGGTGTTGTTTCATATTGGTAAAGGATACATAATGACATTTATTAATCAATAAATGCTCGGAATAAATATTCAGCCTTATCAATATTTTCTTATAAATTGAAAGTTCGATATACTCGTCCATGTATTTGTGTATGAAATATTTACTCGTTGTCAATTAGTGTAATTTTAATCATAAACAAAGGCCAACAAAATGAAATCTGAATTCACTTCTCATATTAAATATTAGCATTCCATATACAAGGTGTCCGCGACCGGGAAAAACCTGGAAAATGATTAAGCCACCGGGAAAACCTGGAAAACCAGGAATTTGGCGAATTCACCCAAATAACCGGGAATTTAGCTATTTACATAATGAAAACCGAGAATTGGTCTTGATATTTCTGTTGTGCATTTTTAAATTATCTGCTGGCATTTGCCCAGTCTTTTATTTCCTTATAATAAATGTGATTTTTGTCATTTTCAACTAACATCTCTTTTTGCGGCATAATCGTGTATTATACTATTATTGACTTCTTTTACGCTAAGCACAGCCATTATGACTGCAGGGAATCAAGTAACCTTGGTTTGCTGAGCTGTCATTAGGCAATTTTTTTGTTAGTCTTAGAAGAGAAAAACCAGGAAAAGGACAATAATTAGCCTGTAAAAACTAGAAATTCGACTGTGATAATAGCGCGGACACCCTGCATATAGTTGTAAAATTTCATTTGAATAATATTTGTATGTAAACCTCATGGACATATAGTGGTATTGAAATTGGAAACTTGAAATCGATAGAATTATGATATCAACAATTAATTAATGCAATACTATCATTCCATTATTTTGAAATACCAGAATGATGTTATCTTCTCCCCCCAACAGGACTGCCTGGCCAATTGGCACCGCCTCTGCACCGAGCGCGACATCCCAGTGTCGGCCAACTTCGCGCTGGCCACCACGCTGGGCGACCCGGTGAGGATCCGCGAGTGGCAGCTCTGCGGCCTGCCGGTCGACAGCTTCTCCGTGGACAACGCGATCATCGCCCGGTCGGCCAACCGGTGGCCGCTCATGATCGATCCGCAGAGTCAGGCCAACAAGTGGATCAAGGAGATGGAGCGGCCGAGCAAGCTGCAGGTGGTCAAGCTGTCCAGTCCCCACTACTCGCGGGATCTGGAGAACTGTTTGCAGGTGGGTCTCCTCGGCAGTCTCAATGGAGTGGACTCAATTAGAATCTATAGAGCGGGTGACAGGAACCCTAGCTCACTCTCGGGACTTTAAGTAGTATATACTACTAACGAACAATTAACAAATTAACCGCCATTGATTTTTTGATTTTTCGAAAGATAGAACTAAAGGTTATTTTCTAATTTTGCAGTAGATGTTAGATTAGCAACAGCTAATTAGAGATGACATATTTTGATCTTTAATAGAAGGGTTTCGTATCATAAGCCACTATGGTTTCGTATCATATTGGTATTGTATCATAGTCTGGTCTCTTGATTTTACTTTAAACTTTTTGTTGAAAGCGAAGGTTTCTGTCACTCGCTCTAAAATCTTTGACTATAGGATGAATACGTTATTCGATATTTTATGCAGCCTTGTTTACTTTAAACAAATTGATTATATTATGTCTATTTAAATTAAAATGCATAATGAACTAACTTTAAATATTTAAATAATCATTAGGATATTTGTGACTATGAAAATGGTATACTGATTAATATAAAATAGGCCTATATGTTGTACAACAATTTTTTGAAATCCACCAATTTAAGCCTTTATATAAACCCTGCCTCCTTCTCAGAAATATAAGAGTATAAAATTAAAATTAAATAAATAAACTAGACATTTCATTTTATATAAACATTTTATAAAATAAAATTAAAAGTATATAATGAAAAATTTAAAAATACCAAAAGATTAGAAGACACAATTATACATATTTAACCATTATTTCTCACGAACAGATGGAACATGTGACATACATAAGTAATGAATAACGTATTTTTGGTGACTAATTAGAACATACCAATAATATATTTAGTGAGAATATTATTACGTAATATTGCATTAGAATAAGTTTGGAGACTATTTAATTATTAGGAAAAATCGATAACAGCTATAACAACTTTAAAATACCTAATATATAAAGTTATTGGCGTTTTATTGTATTATCAATTTAGGTATCGGCAAACCCCCTCCCTCCCTCCCTCATTACTTTCTTTATGAAACATTGAATGGAAACATCCGATCTGGTATTAATTTTCAGTTCGGAACCCCCTGTCTCATCGAGAATGTTGGAGAACAACTTGATCCACTCCTGGAGCCGATCCTGTTGAAGCAGACTTTTAAGCAGGTACTTCCAGTTATCATTTGTTAATGTCTGTGCCAGCTTGCCTCAGCCTGTTAAACTTTGGTATCAAATTCGTTTAAATAATATAAAAAATGTTTTGTTATATTTGCAACTGCTTACGTTCTCAATTTTAATATATAATACTAGACATTATCTGAAACGTGTTTTTAAAATTTTTTCACCGCTTGATTGTATGTTATTTTCTAATTTAATTGCAGTTATTCCTTTTGTTACTTATGTTATTATTTTATAATTAATTTACACATACTTATTGTTAACCTTTAATAATCCTTTACTCAATGTACACTTTCTAGGCAGGCATCGAGTTCATCCGAATTAGTGACCATTTGGTGGAGTACTCAGAGGACTTCCGTCTCTACATCACCACACGGCTTCGCAATCCTCACTACCTCCCCGAGTGGTCAGTCAAGGTGCACCACAGAGAATTATCATAACATATTGTGTTATAATGTCGTTTATAGATGTGTACTATATAATATATTGAAATTAGGTTCGCTATTATTTAGTTACTTAAAAATTAAAAATTAGTTATTTAATATAAAATTAATTCAATTTACATAATGTTTCTAGCAAACCATATAGCTACTCCAATATTACGTAATATTTCAGTTATTTTTGAATTCGGTAATATCGGTTTCATGTTTATAATTTATTGTTATAAGGAAAAACTATTCTAGAATCCAATTTATTTTGTATAATCATATTTCAAAATAAAAACAGCACACTGTGTTTCGAAACATACTATTGTTTCGATTACGTAAGTTTATTTAAAGGGTCAGTAGTAAAACTTGTATAAATTTGGAAAAGGTCCTGGAATTCCAAAATAAAAAGTTTAGAGCTAATTAGAAAAGTATTAGAAAATTAAAATATTATCAAATGTCATAGAAAATTCGCAGAAATATATTTTGCTTTTGTTTAAAAATATTGTTGCGTATCTTATTCCAATATTAGCTTCTATGTGTTTTTGTTTCAAATGAATAATTTCTTCTTTTTTTAATATAAGTTTTGTATGATTTTTGTGTATGATTATTTTACATTTTGAGTAAAATAAACGTTTGTATAAATATACTATAGTTATTAAATATATTGGAAATTGTTATAAAAATAATGGAAATTGTTATGAAAATCTAGGAATTGTTATTAAAATCTAGGAATTGTTATTAAAATCTAGGAATTGTTATTAAAATCTAGGAATTGTTATTAAAATCTTGGAAATTGTTATGAAAATAATTTAAAAAATTACGAAAATCATAAAAATTGTTATAAAAATCTTTAAACTATTTTTCATTATTGAGAATTTGCTTACTTTTAAATATCGCTACCTTGGCCAGGTGACACTGGTCAACTTTATGATAACACCCGCGGGTCTCGAGGACCAACTTCTCGGCATTGTCGCCGCCAAGGAGAACCCGGAACTCGAGGAGAAGAAGAATCAGCTGATCGTCGAGAGCGCCTCCAATCGACGCCAACTCAAGGAGCTGGAAGACCGCATTCTGGAGGCTCTCTCCACCTCGACGGGCAATATTCTCGAGGACGAGAGCTGCATAGAGATCCTGTCGTCCAGTAAACGGGTCTCAGAGGAGGTGGTCATCAAGCAGGCGGTCGCCACGGCAACTGAACAACAGATCGATACCCTCAGAAATGGTTATCATCCGGTGAGTTGAGCGATTAGTCATTGGCGCGTTGCAAAACGAAAAGTGATCAACATAATGTGACATGTCTGTCCGTCGTGTGCTGGTTAGGTATAAAAAGAGTCTTTTAATAATAGTGAGATTAATAAATATATTTTAATTATTTAGATTTAATTTTTTAATTATTTAAAATTGGTATCATTTTAAGAGAATTTGCTATTACTATTAACTTACATTATTCTGGAAGTTTTAAATATACTTTAAAAATGAACACGGATTAAAAAATTACCTTTAAAATTTAAGTCAAATGTAAATCATTTGAATATTAATATCACACTATGATATTTGTCCTTCAGGTTGCAACGCATGGCAGTATTTTATTTTTCACAATATCTGACCTGGCTAGCCTGGATCCCATGTATCAATATTCCCTCAATTGGTTCATCAATATCTATCTCCAGGTACAATTTATACGGACAGATCTCAATTGAAACATCACTACCGACTCTTTAGATAAATGATTTCCAGTCACTCGAATAGTAACTGATTATTCTTTTTTTATTGGTATTTCTTCCAGAGCATCACAAACAGCAAGAAATCTGACAACCTTGAAGAACGCATTCAGTCTCTGAACAGTCATTTCACCTACAGTATGTACCAGAATGTGTGTCGATCCTTGTTTGAAAAGGACAAACTTCTGTTTTCTTTCATTCTCTGCATTGGAATTGCCAAACAAAAGTAAGTCAATCGAAAGATCATATATTAACAATGCATAACTTCAAACAAACGAAATTGTAGCTATTGATGACAATGTTCTTATTATACTATTCTCATTAATTTACCTCTATATAACTAGTACATTTTGTGTAAAAATGTGTTTGTTTTTTGAAAATTGACATTTTTTAAATTGTGAAGTATTTAACAAATAGGATTGGTACTTTCTATTATGATTATGAACACTATCGTTCTATGTTACAAAACTGTTTTGATTCATTCATACGTTTCCTTTATTGTTATAAAAAAATTGTTTGAGGATAAACACTTTTAATTGTTTTTTAAAAACAATCTGTCTAAGCCTTTTATACATTATGTACAATATTCGCTGAAGTATTATAGGCTTTTTTTAAATTTCCTATATTTCCCATGGCAATAAAATGTTACATAAAATGCAATGTAAATTTCAGTCTATGCAGAAAATATAGAGTATATACAAAATAGCAATTATTGTAATTTTTACAATAATGTATTTTATTAACTTCGCCACCCGCATTCCGACGTTTTTAAAAATACACTCGTACGGTTTATGCGACGTTTCTTATTTTTATCATTGTATCATTCATTTTTCTGTTTTCTCAATTTGAAGAAATTGGTGGTCAGTATATATACGTATACACATAGTTACCTCGTACATTTATCTATAGATATAGAATATCACCGTTTGTTTTAAATCACACGTTTGTATAACAACAACTAATTACCATGCAGTTAGACTTTAGTGAATTCCCCCCCTAGCTATATATCTCCATGATTTGTACACACAATTTCATTGACTAGATTTGTTGCGGTTGGAATTTGTTTTCATTCTCACGTAGTATTTATGTGATCAACTGTAGTTGTCAAATTCGATTACCAATTATTTCTATGATTTCAATATTTTTTCTAATATAACTATTTGACAGAACTTTGATAACATATTTACAGTAATTTATACTGTTGAATTAATGAAATGATATTATATTTACCATGACAATAAAATTTAATTAAGTGTTCATTTATTATATTTATCAATAACAAATTTAGAAGTTTATGAGAATTGTTTATTTGTGCAGTGTTTTGCTTGCAACAATACATTTCATTTTGATCTTTATTTTTAATATTGATTTTTTTAAATCAAATTATGAGCACGATTGTAAAATAAATTTTACTTGCAACTCTAATAAAATGTACATATAAAAGAATATGAATCAATTGAACAAATTATTAAACATAAATTATCTTATACAATATTGTATGAATTGTTTCATTGTGATTTTATATACTTAACAGTTTTTGTGGTAAAACAGAAAGAATTGCAGCACATTTGTCCTGTGACGATTAATTCGAATGTGATAATTAATAAGTTTTTATTTATCTGATAGCAATTGTTGAGAAATTTTCTTTTCAATCCTTTTTTATAATTTAAACTTTGTGCAAATCTCGTACAAGATATTGGTATATAATATACTCGTTAATTAATACTATAATATAATCTTTCAATTACCTCGTGTACCTTGTTAACATTCATCTTCTAATTCACACAATCACTCAAAGGGGGGAGGTTGAAGATCAAACATGGCGCTTTCTGCTGACGGGCGGCATCGCTCTAGAGAACCCGCATCCCAACCCCTCTCCTGATTGGCTCTCGGACAAAATGTGGGCGGAAATTGTCCGAACCAGTGAACTGCCCTCATTCCGGGAATTTATGGATCATTTCAAGACAAATGTAAGTTTATTGCTGCTTCGATAAAAACAAACAGTCATCTCGGTTGGTTATTAGTAAAATGAGACATTTAATTTTAATATCAGTAAGTATAAATATTTCGTTCTTTTATCTTATCCACAACAGCTATTTACAAAGCATAAGATATTTTAGAATTGTTATTTATTAATATTTGTGTTTTGAAGGCCTTCTGTAAAAACCCTTAATCTCAGGGAAAGACTGCCACCTTCTTTAAAATCATGAAATGTAACAACTTAAAAAACTGGCTGTATTTTTTATGTAGAACTAAATTTCAGAGTACATTTTGAACGTGAAAATGTAGTTTACGATGCGGTGAATATTGGTTTTATTGATCGTTAAAATACTTAAATAAATAAATATATATAATATATATATATATATAGATGTAACCAGTGAATTAGTGAATACAGTACTATATCTAATTTAAGTTTAAGTAGAGATTGTGCAAAAACAAATTTAAAAAAACTGTATTCCTATTTCTGGATAGCATATATGCAATGTTATGAAAAATATTTTTGATAATATAAATATAATGTAATATATATTTATTCTGTTTATTCCGCAGCTATTATACAATTTATGTTATAATAGAAAATAGAAATTCCATTAACAAAATAAGTTTGAATGTGATCTCTATTCCTATTTTCATTTAGCGCATATTATAAATTGTGATCAATATCTATATATGTATATTGTAGATATTTTTGCTATATATAGTAAAAAAACTATTTAAATATGTACCTATACTTATAGGCTTAAATTTATATAGTTGATATTAATTTTAGTGTAATTTTCTGCATTTTTTAAAACTTTTGGAAACCCCCCTGTCTGAAATGTTAGATACGCGGCTGTGATTTAATCATTTAACGTTGAAACTTATGCCTACCAAGTGCGACGCTACGCGACGCGACCAGGCGTTGCATGTCGAAGAATTAGATTCACATTTCACCAAGAGCGACATGACGTATCATATTTAGATGTTTCTGCATTTATAATATATTAAATATATTAATTGATAGCCTATTTGGATTGCAATATATATTTTGTCGCAGCACATCGCATCGCGTTGCGCTTGGTGGGCATATATTTATCAGTAGTTAGACAGTAATTGTTGATTTCTATATATCAGTTAGAAATATGTTCTAATTTTGTTGTTATTTAGCTACATTTCTGAATTTCAATGATTTGTTTTAATTTGTTTTATTTGATTTGTTATCTCAACTTTACTATTTCATAATATAAGAAATAAAATCTAAGAAAACAATAGTGTGGTTCTATGATAGGACACTGTCAGAAATAATCTATTTTTAACTAAAATCATAATCTACTAGCTAACATTACACTTACTAAAAGAAAAGTTTAATGATGACACTGTAGAATCATTTTGTCCTAAAGTAAAGTAAATGTTATGGTGAAAAGTCACAATATTTATATCCTTTTTAAATTTTATAAAAAATTACTCTAATTTTCAGATTTTTAAACAAGCAAAAAAATCACATGACAAAACATTGTGAAAGATATAACATAATTTACATAAATTCTTTTTTGTTAAGTTTCAATACTTTTCAACGTTGGCGTAGTTATTTAAAATATTTTATAACGTTTACAATTATACTTAATTGCTATTTAACATTCATTTATCGTGATATGTCTTCTTTGATCTTTATATAAAATTCTTCATTAAATATTAAATGTTTGTGTCACGCAGATGTTTCTGTGCTAATTCAAATTACTTCATAATTACTTCAAAATTACTTATAATACAGTAAACGTATTTGTTTCGCAATTTCACGTAGACGGCAGAATGGAAGGCTATCTACGATTCCGAAAGTCCGCACACAACTCAGCTTCCACCAGGATGGGAGGACAAGTTGAATAGACTGGAGCGTCTGATCGTTGTCAACATCTTCAGAGCAGACAAGGTGGGGAACAACTTTCATTGGATCTTGTTGATCGGTTGTTGAGGGTTTTGAGGATCTTGTGAGACTATAATGTGAACATCATGTTCTGGTTTTTTTAGAATTCTTTCTATAATGCGAATATTTTAGAAAGGTTTACAAATTGAAGAGGAAAACAAAAAACATAAAAGCATTATATTTATTGTATTATATTATTGATTTAGTTAAACGTATAGTTCAACATATTCTTCTAAAGACGATTTTTCCATTAATTTTAGACCACACTAATTTAAAAGAATTTTAAATAAATGATTGATGGCAGAGAATTAATTTTAATATTCTGTAATTAAATAATTGATTATATTGTTATGTATTATTTCCTTAAATAGCACATTTTAATGTCATGATTTATATTTTACATTTGTATCTACCTATATTAATTTTTGGTTTTGAAAACCAAATATTGATTCATTATAGTATTATTAAATGAGATATTATCGATAAAAATATAACACACTATAGGCTTACTCGTCATCATTTTATGGACTTTAGTTAATAAGTACACATATTTATTTTTCCAAATATGGTACTTTCATTTAAACTAAACTTGTTATTATAAAAAAGAGTTGTTTCAATTAAAACTTATAATTTTAAATGTACAAATTCACTATTATAAAAAGATCATAATAATAAATGTGGAATTCTATATTCACAAAGATTTATACTTAGATTATTTCACTACAATTATATAAAAATATGTCTATAGCTGTACTACAATTTAGAATACAATATTTTCTATTTGATTCAATCGCCTTCCTCTCGCTGTCAGGTAATCCCGGCTGTGGTGGACTTCATAGTAGACCAGATGGGTCAGGAGTATGTGGAGCCGCCCACATTCGACCTCTCGCTCAGCTACGCGGACTCCAACTCGTCAACACCGCTCATCTTCGTCCTGTCTCCTGGAGTGGACCCAATGGCGGCCCTCTTCAGATTTGCCGAAGAGAAAGGTACATACATTGTGTAGAGAACTATAAGAGAAGGTTCTATGATGTTTAGGTGTCTATGTATGCATTGGAATGTGGATGGCCGAGTGGTTAAGACGCTGGTTTGCGGATGCCGAGTTTGTTGTCTCGGAACAGGCTCGAGCCAACTCTCGGATTCTCCCGTTCCTGGCTAACAGCTGTGTTAGTCGAGTGTTTGCGACCGTTATTGGGTTTGTGTGCATGAAAAATACTCCCGTAACTTTGTGCATTAACTTAGTTTACAAATAAGGCTATATAAAATCAAATTAATCATTGATTTTGCCTTGATCAACATAAGTACAATTAAGCTACGCAGGGTGAATATTACATTTCCACATAATGCGATTAGAAAAAGATTAAAGTCCCATTGGTACTACCCGTAATGCGATATTGCGAGATTCATACAAATAAAAAATTGTGTCATGAATATAAACGATATTACAGAATAGTGTTATATTTTTTCTATTGATTTTTGTGGTTTTTATTACATTATTTAAACCGGTAGTTTATCTCAAATTTTAAATCATTGTTGATAATGGGAGTGGTAAAAAAATATATTCTGCAAAGCCGTCACATCGTTTTTTCGTATAGAGCACAAAGGACACATGAACCCTATGTTATTGGAACTTTTCAACATTTATTAATAATTGCCGCGCGAATCTGCGTCAAAATATAATAATTTAAAGACCATTTCCGGTTGATGTCTCTTGCATTTCTGTTTTATTTCCAGGATTGTCCGGCGCAGGAATGCAGACGATATCTCTCGGTCAGGGTCAAGGACCGATTGCTGAACGGATGATCAACAAGGTTGGAGAAGCATCAGGCTTTATATATTAACAACTATTATATACTACTCTCTATAATAAAATGACGAAAATGTATGTTTTTATGCATTTACTCATATGCTGATAGAATATAGGTAGCGGATAAGCATTATTTTTAAGCTTATTTATAATCGAAAATAAGTTTATATGAATAAGTTGATATGTAATATAATGCCACTCAAAGCTATTGTTTATTTATAGATAGCAATATTGATGTTATCTGAGATATTACTTCATATATTAAAATAAAAAACTGAATATTCTAAAAAATATGTTCCATTTTTGTTCAGGCCATCGAGGCTGGTACCTGGATTGTACTCCAGAATTGTCATTTGGCGGCTTCTTGGTTGCCAGAACTTGAGAGGATTTGTGAATCGGTAAGTCTAAATTAATATATAATCCCAATTTTTCTTGATTTTCTCTCCATCGCATATAGAAATATTGCCTACAACGTCGTCCATTGACATCAAATTTTCAGAAACTTTGAACTATCTCTCTCTCTCTCTCTCTTCTCCCTCTCTCTCTTCTCTCTCTCTCTCTTCTCTCTCTCTCTCTTCGCCCTCTCTCTCTTCTCTCTCTCACTC
>JAUZND010003151.1:0-12425 GCA_034780555.1 Coelogynopora nodosa
TATAAGAAGGATGCCCCGCCACCCAAGGACTATCACGTATAAGAAGGATGCCCCGCCACCCAAGGACTATCACGTATAAGAAGGATGCCCCGCCACCCAAGGACTATCACGTATGAGAAGGATGCCCGCCACCCAAGGACTATCACGTATAATATAGAAAATCATAAGGATTGCAAAGGGTTGATATATTTAGATAATAAATGGCAAAAGGTGGCCTATAAATAAAATAGGTTATATATATATATATGACTTAATACATGTACATGCCGTATATGTATTAATTTTCAGTTAAGTTAATTTTAACAAAATTATAAATATGTACTTAATATGTATTTAACATATATTTATGTAAACTATTCTAAGGACATTCTATAAAAATCTTTTTTTTAATTTTCATTAACACTTATTAGTTTTTATTTATAAGATGTTTTCATTATTATATATTACATATTTATAGAAATATAGAAACCTATTATTTATGGTATATATTATCCACATTCAATCTAGAACTTATTAAAATTAAAGAAATGTTATAATTATGCTGTAACTTTAACATGTTGAAACGTTCTTTTTTGAAATTCCACTTAGTTGTTCAAAAAATAGTAAACTGTTTCAATGTATCACAAAGACAGCATTTTAGAAGGTTTACCATTTATATTCAATATCTAGTCTGCCCTAAGATTGTATTTTTGATTTTGTTTAAAATTTAAAAAAATAAGTAAATGTTATATAAAATGTAAGAGAATTTCATGGTGTTAAATTTATATGAATGTCGCACACAATAATATTTACTAACTACAAGAGTTACTGTGAGGCGGGATTTAACTAGTTCACTTGTTGTGACCTTAATATACAGTAAAGACTGAGATAATAAAAACTTAAATATATGAATCAGGACAAAACTTCGCCGAACTAAAGTAATTAAAAGTGTATATTTATAGAGTACAGTTCAAAATTAAAGATCATAATACATATTTACATACTTATTTCTGTGACGCTGTTATATATATTCTTGAATGAGATATTTTCCAAATAACAAAAATTAAAGTTTTAAAATGCATACATTCATTTGGCAAATATGTCAACTTATAAATCATCAGAGTCATGCATATATTATACACTATGAACATAATATATAATGGTTAACCGCCCACTAATGATAAAACCAATACGTTTATAATATTATAAACAAAATCAAATAAGTATATGCTTACTCTGAATTAATGCTAAAAATAATTGTAACACATTTATTTGTTCTATTTATTTTGAGATTTAAGTAGCTTTTCAAACTCCGAACATTTGAGAGACATTTTGCTCAGTATAATCTCCTTCTCTGTCAATTTCTCTGAAACCTCTTGGATTAATTGAGCATACCGATCGCAATCCTTGCAAACCCCACTGGCCGTTCGCTTTTTCATTTGGAACCTATGTGAGTCGTTCTCGTCCTGCAGTTTCTTGAGCTCCTTCGACAACTCCTCGATCTGGTGCTGACGTTCCCAGGCATTCCCGTCGAATGCACTGGCCATTTGCTTCTTCATTCGGTCGATTTTGTCCTCGAGGTTGGCGACCAGTTTGTCCTTGTCAGCCGCCAGGTCCACCAGCTTTACTTCATAGGAGCGCACGAGGTCTCTCAGCTTCCCTTCTTGCTCTCCTCTCAGCTGGGCTAGCTCCAGACTTCGCTGGGTTAGTGCGTGCCGGAGTTGGGTTAGTTCCTCCTTGGTTGCTGCGTGGGTCTTCACTTCCGCCTCGTACAGGGGACGGTAACTGTCCAGTTGAATGGTAATATCTTGGATGTTCTGCTTCAGTTTGTGGATTTGAGAATCTCGGTCCACAATGGTGATGCGTATTTCTAGTATTTCGTTTTCAAGCTCGCCTACTCGACGTTGAAGGTTCTTTTCTCGTTTTTCGAGCTCTCTGTGAACAGAAGTCAGATCAATTCCTAATTTAGAAGCTGTGGCATCCCTCTCTGCCATGGAATTTTTACTTTTGGGAATTGTTCTGTTTGATGAAATTTTACTTGTTGTTATTTCAGAAAAACTACTAGGATCCGTTGTACTTTTCGTTACACTTTTTGTGTTTTTAGTGGATGATTCGGTTTGTGGAATAGATGGTTTCTTTTCGGAAACACCTCCATTCTGATCATCAACTTCCGTTAATTCCGGGATGCCTGGGGAATGGCCACCATCGTGGTGCTGCACAAACGAGTTCTGAGGTGCCGAAAGTGAATTCGTAATGTTGAAGCTTTTTAATCCGCCCAATTCCCTTGGATGATTTGTTCCACCACCCTCCGCCTTCGTAAGAATATCGTCCAGGAATGAGAGTCGACGAGATCCGGTAGCCTCAACATCACCTCCAGAAGTAGTCTGGGATATCTGTTCTTGATCCCTTCTACTTGCCAGGGATGATTTCTTGAGACCCAGTCGCATTTGTCCCAGTGGACGCACGGGTTTTGGAGGCATATTGTCGTATAATATTAGCACAACAAGCTAAGCTATCCTGTTCAAAGCACGCGTTCAATGGGTTTATTATTGCAAGTTAACGATTCACACACAAAACAAGAGTGAACCAATTTTACAAGCGCTGTTTCATAAGCAGCTTCTTTCTGATACTTCTATTTTTTGATTGCTTAGAAGAGTGTGTTGCCGCATCACTGCTCTTTGTTCTTGGCTGCATAATATAAACACCTTACAATTCAGTGGCGACTACTTCATACCTATTGCTTGATTGCTACAGTTGAAGTGACTGCCAACTACCTTTCAATGGGGCAATTATCTCTTACGTTTGAACAATGCTTTGAAGAGTTCACAGTGTATATTCATTTGCAAGGTTTTTAAATGATAGTATGCGCGGTGTCATCTATCACTCACAGATCAATGGCGGATTCGTGCAACCAATTCAATCCGCTTTAAAGTCCTACGCAAAAGATCGTCGTCTCACTGACATTTAGATCACTTCAGGAAGAAGACGTTCCATCCAGTGTAAAGTTAAATAGTCAGAAAAGAGGCCTAATTAAAAATCTTCCGTGCTATTAAAGCAGATCGTTTACAATTACACAAAACAAACTGTCATTTAAAAAAAGCATCTGCTTTCTTATGTAAAGGACATATTGTACGTTTTACAGTGTTTAAATCGGTATAGAATAACAGCTTTTTTTTGTCAATTTGGAATTATAAAATTCTTCTTTAATAAGAGGGAATATTTAAAAAATACCTGAAAAGTTGAAAATAGTTGCTCAAGCCCAGCAAGCACGTGGTTGGTATCTATATATATATATATACATATTCGCGAGGTAAAGTTCTGGTATCCTATACATGATAGAAATGTTTAATGAAGCATGGATATGCAAAAATGTTTAACAACTACTTTTCAATAAATTTTAAGATATAATTCAATTAAATAATCACTTTGATATCTCTTTCCAATATCTGTAGAGATTATTTCATAAGTAGTAGGTAGGCTAGTATAAATATATTACGATGAAAAGTGTCTACGTAGTTCTTTGTAAGGCTTACCTAATTAAATATGGATAATTCGTTTAAGTTTTATTCTAAAATGTAAATACTTAACTGCATATCGTTTGCTTTACAAAAATGTTCACTTAATAAATAAATAAATACCAATTGTTATCTAAGATTATATAAAAATATAATGCCGTTATTCAAAATTTAAAAAAAAGTACACAAAATGATAATATTGGTTTGAAAAATTATGACAACTTTACAAGAATGTAAAAATTAATTGTGTTTTATTTTAGAACTGTGTTCTAGGAGTAATCAGTACTTTCAAATATTTTTTATTTATATATTTAAGAATGTTGAATATATATATATATATATATTAAATATTATATTTAAAAAAATACAATAAAAGACATGAAGAGAACTATAAATTACAGAGACATGAATTTCAATAATTCCCGAACAATATTATGTAACTACTCCGGCCATATATAATATCAAATTCCCAATTTACTTGAATAAAATTTCTGAAAAATAAATTATAATAGGTAGCCGTAGGATTCATATAATTTATATTATGAACTGTAGTTAGTAGCCTACTGAAAAAAGTATTAGTCAATATTTCTAAATTAATATAGATTTCTTAATCATATTATAATTGATTGATGAAGCAAAATTGAGAAATAATTGAAGAAGTGTAATCCAATACAAAATCATACAAAAATCGATTTATTAACATTATTATAATGTATTGATTAATTAATTGATTGGTCAATAACAAAATGTAAGCTATTCGATGGATATATATATATGGTTAAATAACTAAGAGTACAAAGAATGCTGAAAGGGTATTTATCCGTAAGTACTGTATGTTAGTCAGTGAGCTACCTACTGTAGATTCAATTTGCCGAATTTGCAAAGCTGCGGACACTGACGTCATTACATCATTACGTGACGTCATTAGTAAGAAGTTTAAAAGATAATACATGTTAGGATATAGTTTAATATTTGTATTTGTCATTGTTTAAAAAATGCTAGACGAGTACTTTTTTTGTATTCATTTATATTACGAAGTTTGTTTTTTCCAACCCTAACCGAAACTTATACCAAACGTAAAACAATAATTTTTGTTTTCCCATCTAGTACGGTGTAGTATATATATACATATACAATACCTATTGTCAGTAGAAATTAATGTTACACCTCATACTTCAAACAATATACCCATCATTTTTTGGAATTATTTTTCAATATCAGAACTTTCCAAATAATAAATTATGAATTTATCCAAATTATTTTTTCGTAATATTTAACACAATTTTCCACATAGTACTCGTAAATTCAGATTTCATCACATTTTTCTAGAATTAAATTTTGGAATTTACTTGTATATACTAATACTTAGTGGGGAGGGAGAGGAGGGAGATCTGAAAGTGTCTTTTAAATGAATATCTTATAATTTAAATTTTTTGAAAATGGTATTGTAGAATTCTGTTATATATTTTTTTAGTTCGGTCATTAACCAGCGTAAAACAATAAAAATAAAATAATATTTTTCAATATAAATGTATTTAGCAAAATACTCGTACTAATAAACAAGATCAAATGCAACCATATAAAATCTACCGTATTATATAAATGTTGTTACATTTCAATCAAACGGCCCATAACATACGATATGATACATATTTTGGATTATATTAGGGTAATAAATACAACTCGTGAATTGCATCATCCACTTTAAAATGTTATTGATTTAAGAGTACAAATCGCGGTTAAATTAAATATAACTCGTGCACTTTGTCAAATATAGAAATAAAGGTGCTTTTATTACTAAAAAGTAGTATAACGGATATTTGATAATAATATGCGTATTGCTCCCATTAAATATACCCTATTATACATTTGTTGTTACCTGCGGGTTAGGTACCTAATCGCATACTGTAGTATAACGTTTAAATATATATTTTATTTATTACAATATTGAAGTATATCTATGGTAACCATTAATAACAACCAGCTATGGATATTGATTACTATGTGTAACCTAGTGATATGAAACATGGATATTGATTACTATGTGTAACCTAGTGATATGAAACATGGATATTGATTACTATGTGTAACCTGGCTAGTGATATGAAACAAAATATCATTTTAAAAATATTAATATTAACAATAATTTTATCAACGAAAGTGATATCGTTTATAGACGATTTTTAGATGATATATTATACATTATGATATTACTACAGATAAAAAACTGTTAGGCTTGCGAATTTAATAATTTAATAATTTTCAATAATTCATAATCAAGAATTAAGAATTTAAGAATTAAAAAGAAATTAAGACCAAAAACATCAATCTTTCATAATTTCGTTTAACGAAAGAACCTTTTTATTTAGTTCCAAGTCATTTCACGACAACGTTTTTTCGATAATTTGATTCTATAAATTGACATGGGGAGTTGTCTTGCGCAAAAATCATATTTGATTAAATATGAAGGTTTACTAACATAACACGATCAGTGCAACAAAACCAACAATTGTGAATTTATTCTTTTCAAATGACAAATTGAAAAATCAATTCTACGTACAAGTTATATAATTATGATATGATTGAAGTAATTGAACAATAACAAGGTTGCTTAGTTGACCTTATTCCTGATAACCTCATTCCTCATGACCTGATGACCTAAGTTGACCTCATTCAATTTATTCAATCCACATTATATTATTAACTTAGTTTATGCATAAATTCCCGCACGGTGTAAAATAGTTGGAATCAATTTTAAACTTCAGCTTTAATTAAGTTTTAGGAGTATAATGCAAGTAGGATAAGTGACAACAAAAACCAATTTCACAATCAGAACAAATCAAAAATAAGAAAGAACCAGAAATAATAATATCAAGATGATTTAAAGAAAAAAGTAACATTCAATTAGACCGAAATTTAAAATGATGAAGTATAAAAGTGAGGCTTCGAGTGAAAAGATAGCAAGTGAGAACCGTGGATCGTGGATTTAAAACAATTATGGAAGACTTTGGATACTCAAGGCAGTTATTATTTCTGGGAACAGCGAGTATTGTTTTCGGAGATGGAGGGGTCCAGTTTAGGAAAAAGGGCAGCCTTCATTGAAACATTAAAGTTCATTGCTATTTATTTTTAATTTCACATAATATTCTCAAAATAGTGGGGGGCTGTCTATACCATATATTTCTGCTTTGACCTAGATCTGTAATTTAACACTTAATTATGTAAATATTAGTTAAATTAATTGATATAAAATTTTAAAAAACGTTATAAAAATTGTAATTGTCGGTATGTGAAAATTGATTGATTGACATACTATTACAGTTTTTATAATTTGTATCTCTTACAGATGTTGATATAAGCAATGTACTTAACCTATGCTATTTAATTCTTATTCTTGTTTATTGTTAAAGTTACTGAATCTTTAATTTTGGTATAAAAAAGTAAGAAATTAGATTATAGTGATGAATACATTTTACGTCACAAAAAAATGTTGACGTCTATTTATACATGATTCATTTGCAAGTGAAATTTCACGTATGATTAAAAATCGATTTATAAAAAATTCACATTGAATTTATGAAAGATTTTAATTTGGCGCATTTTGATTTTTTGTTATTGTACAGTATATTATATGCAATTAATGTTTGATTATGGACATATCAAACGATGACTTCATTGAACTGATTGCTGTCTTTGGACAGTAATTTACTTTTGATTTATAATTTATAAATCCTACATCATAATATATATTGTAGAAGCGCTTCATATTGCCGTTAGGTTTATATCTTCACACTTATCTCAATATGCTACACTTACTGGCAGTTAGACTGATATTACAATATTCCATCATATTACAAACCTACTTCAAGTACCCCCATATATATTATATATCCGTCCTGTGCTAGATTAGACAGTACCGCCTTTACATTTGGCTCTTTTCGCTGTCAAAAGATGAACCGAGAGAAAGCGCAAGAGATGCAGAGAGAACGAGAGATAGTGAGAGAGAGAGAGAGAGAGACAGAGGGCCCGCTTTCTTTCTTTCTTTCTTTTATAATCATTTAATTTTGCATAGAGGAGGAGAGGGAGGAGGCAGGATACGTACCCGAGATAGGAAGGTCTCAGGTTACAAACAGTAGTGGAACTGTCAACTTGTCAAACTTATGAAAGAACTGTTCCATCTAACTGGAAGAAGTCAGAGTCAGCTGCCGAGTGAAGGAAGAGTTATGTTATGTATGCATACGCACAGATTACTGCTGATGTATCATGTAGGCCTACCTACGAAATTGGAGCGAGAATTCTAATAATTCTATTCTCCGACTTATAATAGCTTCAATATTGACTTTAGTTGCTATCGTCCAGCTGATTGCGTTGTACGCGACAACCTGAAAATAAAATGTTAACAAAATGATCTTTCGAGTTCAGTCTACTTTATGTGTTGTGTAAAAATTAAAGTGATTAATTTAATTGGCTTCAAATGTATTGATATCCATGTGTTAAAGTTTTAATCCATTGCTTGGTATTCAGCCAGTTCTGATTATTATTTATTATCGTGTTCTCCAGTAACATGTGACGTTCAATCAAATACATAAAGGAAAACCGTGATGCAACAAAATTGTCATCAATTAATAAACAGTGTTTTTTGGTTAATCTTATTTTTACAGTCATCAGTTTCACTTTGTTTAGTCATACTACCGAATAGTTCAAGGCTAAATGTAAAGAACTAAATACCTTTTTATGTTTCAAAACAATATCGGAGACATATATATGTATATGTTAGTATAACAAAATGCAACATAGAATATGGACAGCTATAACGTCTTTAAGGATTACTGAAAACTGCATTCTATGGTACTATTTTATATATTGTATACATGGTTCGTATTATTTTCCATAAATAAAACAATTTAATTTAATTAAATATAATTTAGTGTAAATGTAGGAACATCTAGCAATTAAAAGAATTTAACACAGCTGGGTTAGATAATTAGTTTGCTGCATTTCTATGTGAAACACAATCTTGGGAACTTTATGGGCAACTTTTCAATCAATCTGTGAAATATCAAATGTTGATTCATATTTAATTTCTGACATATAAAATTGAACTTTAGGAATTAAATAATGACTGTGCCTATTAATCAATATCAATTTAGTGAATTTAGTTACACAAGAAACTACCATATAGCTGCTCATGAAACTGCCATATAGCTGCTCATGAAACTACCATATAGCTGCTCATGAAACTACCATATAGCTGCTCATGAAACTACCATATAGCTGCTCATGAAACTACCATATCACTTATTATAGATACCTTCATAAATTTATACATTTATGTAAATATCAATTTTAAATTGTGTATTCATAAATTTTTTCCGGAGTTACTATATGACAACTGACATTGGATGTGTGGAGATTATAGGGTTATTTAGGGGTATCTAAGTAAAACGCTTGATATATAATAAAGAAAAATAATTAAAACATTTAGATACAGGTATCACTAGCAAATATTCATAAATAATAAAAAATGCAAAATTCAAAAGTTTTCTGAACTAATTGAACTCTTTGGTTCACGAGATTACACGTATAAAAATGACGTCGTTTTACATTCTTTGATAAATTCAACTATAATATAAAATAAAAGTCATTGACATCGATCACATAACCTCTTCCACTTTGATACTGCACTGAGAATGCCAATTTCGTGTTTGTGGATGTTTGTTTGACTCTGGCAGGCTGGGTGACAACCGGTTTCATCAGAAGCCGCTCATATAACTGACATCTAAAACCTGGAGTCAGTCGTCCCTCTCGCCAATGTCGGCAGCTTTGAAGGTAGTTCCAAAGAAAGAGTATAGCTTGGTTATAATTTCACTCTTTCGAAATGGCGTGTTGCTTGAGTAAACGAGGTCTGTGTCAACTCGTCAACTGAAAGATTGGCTTCTTGTATACACACACCAGGCATTTAGACGGGGTGCAAGAACACTACAAAAAACTACGGAGATAATTGTCACCTCAGGAAGTTCAGTTATAAATTTAGCGAATTTGTTTTACCTTTCTTTGAAAATAATTCCAAGAAGTTGTATTAATTGTCGGTTACAGCTGCTGATCAATTATTAAGTATGAAATGAATCTTATATTTATAAATAGCAATTTAATAAAGTATATAATATAAAATGAAAGTCCAGACAAGTACGTTTCCAAATAAGTTAAGTGAATATGGCCTTAATGTTTACAGTTTTGACCTTGGAGTGTTTATAAGTATAGTTTAGTTGTTGTAGTATATCATTATATGCGTGCGTTGCTTATTAAATAATTTACTTGCCGTATTTATTGTTTTGTTAATAGTTCAATAGTTGCTTGTTTTGTGTATAAAAATTTTATAATACCAAATAATTGTTATGTCAACATTGCACAAATATTATAATGTACATTCTATAAATGAATAAAGTTATTTTTAAATTAAATTGATTACAAAAGTCCCATGTTAAAATAAGAAGAAATATGATTTGAAAATATTGTATTTACAATATTCTGTAAATATTTACTCCCATATATTATTCAGAATATCTTTGAATTCATGAAAAATAAACATAAAAAACCATTTAGAATAATATGGGGAAATTTTTTTAAACAAATATAAATCCAACCGTATATATTGTAGTATATTATACTAATAAACTATTATAGTATAGTATGATTAATTTTGATTCCTCAGAGAAATAAAAATAGTATATTTTATCAGCTTTTCTCTCTCCGTAATACAATAAGTCAGCGCAAAGAACACTATATCATGCGCAGCGCATATGACATATCGCAATTACGTTAGGAAAGAATCCCTGATTTAAACCATTTCTTCCTGAAGATTAGCCTGAGGATACTGAGCACCGCACCAGCTCCTCCCCCACGCACGGCACCATAATACATTAAACTTGCCCTCGTCTGTGACTCGAATTATTTGCTCATGCGTTGCCCTTGGAAACGGAAGCCAGCGGTACCCACTCAAACAAGTTGATAAATTGACCTGTTTAATAATATAAGCCACTCCATAATCAATCACTATACTTTGCAGCAGGGATACATTTGGAGTTCTCACCGTATTTGCGCTGCTTCCAAACAAGAAGGGGGTTGGGGGGGTTGGAGGACGGCTGCAAAGATAGGGCAACTTAAAAAATCCCTTCCGGTAATGTAATGAATCTTACATTTAGAGACAGCAGTGGCTATATGAATCAGATATGAGGCATTTCACTGTTTTTTACTAATTATAATAATATATATATATATATAGGTATAAAAATGTATAATAAACATGCTAGTAAATAACATGAAAATAATTTATCAGCAAATATTTTTACAAAAACTGTTCGTAAACATTAATTATTAAAATTTGAAAACGATTGTCTTTAATTATAGGTTATATATGTTGGAAAGTCAGAGTAAATCAAAAGTGGGACGGACCTGCGATCATTTTCTTATCAACCCCGGGCCGAACATGTGATTTGAGTGAACAGAGGCGTATATACGCACTACACATTTTATATGGATGTGTTATGTTGCAATTACATGAGGATCGTTTTAAATATATTCTATAAAAGTTTTATTATATCTTAGGCTGTAATAAAGTACATAACTTTTCTACAATACCTTTCTACTAATGGATGCCGTGGTACCTCGTTCAATGGGATTTACAGTTTCTAATCTTGATAGATGAGCAAAAATCATTTTTGAATTGCAGTCTGAGTTGTAGTTTGAATTGTCGTTTCTGAAACCGAAATCATTCTTCTTCACATAATGAGAAGACACCGTTTTTAGATTGTAGATGCGTCAGAGCTGATCCCGCAATAAATGTTGTGTTCATGTGTTCATATGTATATAGTATGTATGCACATGTGGTATATGTTCATGTGTATATGTATGCACATGTGTGTGTGTGTGCACATGTGGTATATGTTCATGTGTATATGTGTGTACATGTGGTATATGTTCATATGTATATGTGTGTACATGTGGTATATGTTCATATGTATATATGTGTGCACATGTGGTATATGTTCATATGTATATGTGTGTACATGTGGTATATGTTCATATGTATATGTGTGCACATGTCATATATGTTCATGTGTATACAGTATATGTTTTATTTTATGTGTACATATTTCTTTATGTAAGGTACTATTTCAGTAAATTTTTTACAAAACTTAAAGTGAAATTGTTGCTAAAGGCACCCTTTGTACTTTGAAAAATTATTTGATTAAGTTGTTGACTTTATGAGTAATATGTAAGAAATGTTCTCGTAAATAGGTTCTCGTATAATATAACCTATTCATTTTAAGATAACTGTTTGTTCGTGTGGTAATCTGTGAATATTTTGAGGAAGAAGTTATATTATAGGTATAGAATCCTCATTTGATTAGTGATGCTCTGAAGATAGATAAAAATTGTATCCCAGAAGGCTCCCTTTGGAAATCTCCGGACCCATGTAAAATGCTTAAGATTATAAAATAAAAAAGTATCAACATTATCTTGATTATTTAAAACAAAAATTAAAGTATTTTTAAGAAAAGTGATTTTGAATTTAGTAATATCGAAAGAGTTGTTATTCAGCAATAATTTTTTTCAACATTTAATTTCCTTAAAACTGTTTATTTCCTATACAGTTTGAAATTAACCGCCACTTCATTTGTCTCTCTTAGCAAAACTTGAACAAGTATAATTGATAGTATAATAAATTATATTGATTATATTGATTATATTGATTATATTGATCATATTGATTATATTGATTATATTGATTATATTGATTATATTGATTATATTGATTATATTGATTATATTGATCATATTGATTATATTGATAATATTGATTATATTGATTATATTGATTATATTGATTATATTGATTATATTGATTATATTGATTATATTGATTATATT
>JAUZND010003152.1:0-12425 GCA_034780555.1 Coelogynopora nodosa
AGAGATAGAGGGGAGGGGTAGTATAAGAGATAGAGGGGAGGTGTAGTATAAGAGATAGAGGGGAGGGGTAGTATAAGAGATAGAGGGGAGGGGTAGTATAAGAGATAGAGGTAGGGGGGGAATTAGATAGAAATAAAGAGAAAGGAAAGAAAACAGTACCATAATGGAAATGAACGACTCGCGGACAAAATAGTAGAGACACGGTTAGTAACTGGTAAGTTAAAAGTGAATCTCTTGTGAATCAAGGATAATAAAATCAAGAATGTGGGTTGTTAATGAAATATTTAAATAAATATGAGTCAATGTCAGTTGTAATTATAATAAATACCTACAGATCAACTCCGCTTTTTCAAAATATTCCAAATGTATGCCACAAACACTTAAAACTAACTAAAAAATCACGACCAAAAAGACAACAATCATGCACAGATTTTCATTATCAATTCATATTAATGAAATGCCCATAGTAACAACAATTGAATTATAACTATATGATAGTACTGAAATATATTAAATGTTGTTTAAAATTTTAACCTAAAACAAGGCTTTATCAGTGAAAATAATTATAGTTTAAAATGATAAAATGTTTGGAATAATATTCGAATTGAGATTAAATTTGTGACTGCATATTTATGTCATTCTATAATTAAAGTGCACGAAATTTAGCTTAGTTACAAATTACAAACGGTTTATATAGAATCTAACTGAACAAAACAGTAGGCTAATACAGTACAGTAATAAACTAAACATGTTCGCGGGAATGAGAGGATAAACTTGGTTGATATAGGCAGGGACTACTGTATACCCTAATACAGTAGTCCCTGATATTAATAGGCCTACTTGTATATTGGTCATATAAGTCACCACTTATAAATCAAGTAATAATGATCAAGTAATAAAGCGTGCGCACACTCTATCTCTCTCCCCTTGTTAGTGACTCACCCTTGAAAATAGCTGCAGATAGCAGCAGAAATATATGGGATAATATATAAAAATGACTAAGCTAATACTTTTGTGTTTCCTTCTTTTAATACGCCAGCTTACAGCCCTTCAATTTTTATCATCACCTTAAGTAACGGATTGGCCCATTTACTATGAAGAGAGAGAAAGACAGAGAATGAGAGATAATGATTGGACCAAACAATATATGGCCAGAAAGATACAAACCTGGATTCTGGACGCCACGTTCTGATAGGTGATCGTGTCGAGAACATCAGCACCGATTCCCTGTAACTCGAAATCCGAATGTAACTTCTGAAAATAGATGCATTGCCGATACCATAGATATAAATAGATTCCTGTATAAGAATAAACAAACAATCCATATCTATGGCCGATACTATGGGTGAAACAGTGGACAAGCATAGCATATCGTATATAGGAAGGCAGAAATTTATATTAAAACATACAAAAACTGTTGAATTAAAAAAAAATTAACAACAATTAATAGTTATACTCTGATAAATATATCCGTAAAATAAGTTAAATCACAAAAAATTATTCACACAATCCCTAAAAAATAATCTACTTTATTACAAAGTTAAGAATTCAAATCTCAGTTGATATCAAAGTAAGTTGTCACCTTCAATATAGTAGAAAGACAAGTGACTTGATAAGAGTGAAGAGCCATCTCAGATCTCTCCAAAAGCCAATCGCCAATGGTCCGCACCTGCTTGGTATACCACGTCTAAATGCACGAAGAAGAGCAAGACACTGTTCAATAAAATTTGTAAATTGTCAGAAAACCGAGTTTCCGATTTTGATAATGATAACCTAATTAAAGCAAAAATTAACTGATATTATATTTAGTGAATTTCCAGTCCCTTCTAGGTGATCAAGACTAAGTTGTCCATCAATATTATTGGTTACATTTTTTATAATCGAAACATAAATTAAATTTTGTTAGAGACTTAAGAGATGAATGTGTCATTCCTCAGGCAACAAATGACTTATTAATAATTGATATGAAAACACGTCAGATATCTTATATGCCGCAGATTCATTTAAAATCATAACATTATTCGTGTCAGTAAATAAGGATATTGAAAGCCACGCGTAGGCTGGTCTGAATGGGGATAATAGAAAAGCACCAATTGAGTCGACGGTTGGCGTCTCGATTACCTCAGAGATATTGAGGGTGAATAGTTCATCGTTGATCTTGACCCGCATCTGTTCCAGATTGGAGGACATGTACTCGACATAGGCCTTCCCCACTTCATCAACCGGTTTCTGGGGGGATAGTAAGTGGACATATAGTTATTAATATACTGTATAAGCTGAACGAAAGACGTAAACATAAATTTTGGGAAAATCAATAGAACTTACTATTACACAATTACCAATTTTTAGCAAATAATTGTAAGTTAGCACTTTCACTTGTTAATTTCAAATAGTATAGCAAATGGGTTGGTTTCTGGAGTACATTAATTATAGATTCATCACAATAAACAAGGGTTTATTTAATATACCGATTGGAGAAATTCAAATATAAAAATTCACAGTTGCAAAGAAATTAGTAAATAAACAATATAAGAGATCATGTTTTACGTCTACAAAAATGTTGTAAAATGAAACAAGTTTTCTATGATAGTTAGGCCAGGGTCGTCCCTGACTCTAGCTCTAGCTAGACAACCTAATGATTAATTTAATTAAACAAAACACTTTTTAATGAGAACTATTGTAACTTTTGCTTTTTCAACAAAGGCAAAATCTACGATTTAATGATTCTCCTTGCTTTATTTACCACTCAATATTGATTAAAGTGGGACAATTAGTCTAACAACTATAGGCCGGTTGAATAATATAATGATCCCAATTAATGTCTACAACAAAGATTCTGGGGGGATCTATTCTGTATTGTAAAGAAAGATTCATTTAAAATTAGAAGAGTTTAAGTCACAATATGTACTTTAAAGAAAATAAGATGCCAATAAAAATACCCATTGAAAGTTGTATCCATTCTAAATTATTTTTTATATTGTTTTAAATTTAAATCATGTAAAGACAGCATTTCTAATGACCAAAAAGATAATGTTTCATTCTAAATCATAATAACATGCATATGAAGTGGTTAGAATTTATGACACTATAAAACTAAAGAGAATCGTAAAAAGCAAAATTTGGTTGAAAATGAAAATTAAAATAATTACATTAATGAAGAAATAAACGGTGCAAAAGTAATACAAGTTGTAGACATATTTTGCACAAACAAAATATTCAACAAAGGAGACTATACAAACAGATAAACATACAATAATTGTACTCAATAAGCCAAACCTACAAAAATACATGAAAATATGGTGAGCCACTCTTAAAAATATAGAACAGAGCCAAATAGGAAGAAATCCTTATATAAACTACATAATATACGAAAACAAAGTACAATAATGTACTTAGAAGATTAGAACAAAACATTATTGTTACGTGGCTCAGGACACATAGCAGCTACTCTTAGTCCCTCTAATCATGGTACTATACTACATATTTTTGTGAACTTTTGATGGGAGTTATTGAGAGTTATCGATTTTTATAACATACACGATATTCACACCACCAGAATCTCTGGTCTATTGACTGCAGGGGAAGGAGGGAGGGGGTGGGACAAACAGTGAGCTTACAGCGAGCGAGAGGAGGGAAGACATGAGCGAGCTCTCGTCGTAACGCGCGAGTTTGATGAGTGTTCCGGCGAGAATGCTGATAAACTTGTCGATTAGCATCGCCGCCATCTGGCGCTGAACCGCTTCTAGGGCCTCGTCAGTGGTTGTGTTGTACTGGTGCTGGTGGAGGGAGGAGGGAGGAAGGGGATGATGTAGATTACAGGTGACATTCAGGGTTATTATACATACTTTTATTTTCATCAGAATAATATTCATACATTTTTAATTCTTTTTAAATACCGATCTGGAATATTTTCCATAATCATCATAATAAACCTATTGGTATCAGTTTAAACCTACAATAAAGTTACAATTGCACAAAACAGCGGTTTATATACAAAACAATTAAATATAAAAGTTAACAAAAAATATATTTTTAGTACTGCGGTGTTTATAAACAGTTTTAGAAGCAGTTAGCATAAAAGAGAAAAAGCATAGTATTACATAACGTTATTGTTAGCAATGAGTTTGGTATTAGTTCATATTTTGTAAAACAAAGCATAACACGATTTGAGTATTGAATGTTGTGGTTCTCCAGAGAACATTACTTTGACAAAATTCCATAACTTTTCCAAAAATTTTCCGACTTTTTGTGTTTTTTTATACTTTTTATAACAAAATATTGTTCTTGTCATACTCTACTTACTTCTGTACGTATAAAAAATGTAGGAACCCCGATCATTATAGCAATCAGTGCTATTTACGGTATATTTAGGGGCGTACACTAATAATTATTTGCTTTTTATTATGAAATTTCTTTAACACTGAATTGGAACTGCCTTATTATTTTATGTTTAGGGGATCCATATTTCCGTTTTAAAATTGTTGATTGTTAAAAGTTAATAATAATAAATATATATTTGAAAACAGAAAAGATCGATTTTTATGATACATTAAGTAAGAAATAATGTAACAAATAAATAGTTCTTTTATAATTATTTCAATTTACTTGTAAATTATCCAATTATATGCTTTAACAACATTATAATATTTACAAATGAAATTAGACAACTAAAAAACAATAAATATTGCAAACAAGTATACTCGAGAGTAGAAATCAATAATAAAAATAACGAGTAAATGACAAGTATTTTTTATAGAAAATCAATGACTATATTATTAATTAATATTTAAACGGACAGTTCCGCCTTATCGCCTTATTATAATAAATAAATAATACTATAATAAATAAAATTTAATATAACCCAAAACTAATAAAATATAAATTAAAGCAATCAACAATAATAACAAGATTACTATAAAATTAACTATATAGTCCACAAATGTCAACAAAAGTCAACATATGTTACTGGGAAGTTTCGTTGGTGTCGATAGAAGTAAATAGAAGTATATAAATCATAGTATAATGATGTTAATTACCATTTACTCGCATAATTAATATATGAACATTAACTAAAAGCACCATTAGTTATAAAAACGGATACAAAAACTTATAGTTTGTGTAATATTAATCATGAGAGTAAAGAGAAAACGAATATTATGCAATAGTTTCAATACTTTAACATTTGTTCAGTGAAAATTGTGCACAAATGTTCGGCAAGTTCCCTCACAATATTGGCGCCGTGATCCATGGTGCAGAGCTTGAACACCTGCGACTTGAGGTCGATAAGCGTGTTCACCATGACACAGCACTCCGGCGTGAGCACGAAATCAGTGCCCCGGCTTCCTCGTTTTAGGTACACCTCGAAGATGCTCATAGTTCTGCAAGGGAACAACAACTGCCTATTTAAAATGTTTTAATGACGTGTGTAGAAAGGTTCATGCTACTATTTCTGTGAATATCACTATCATTCAATTTAAAGTGGTTAAAGGGAGTGACAATAAAAATCAAACACCCAAAGTTGAACCAAAATTAAACATATTCAATTTGAATATAATATCACAAATTATTGCAAACTAATGTAAAAGTTAAAAAATAGTAAAATCGAAGTGTTTGCATTTTAAATATGTATAATTTGTAGTGCCGTTAATTAATATTTAGTTATAAATCATCAATGTTAAGACGTGCCTTTAAGAAATAGAACAATAATGTATAAAATAATAACAATAACAACTAAAAATTATAACGTTCAATTGTGTATGACCTGTTGGACATACAGAAAAAAAGATCATCTTTAGGCCAATGAATCTAACTAATTGACAATGAAATATAATTAACCAGTTTCATTTTTTATTTAAAAAAGGTAAAATAGTCTTGCATATTTATCATAATATTTATAGTTAGTAAAGAGAGTTAGAAAAATAACATAGAATTAAATGATTATTTCAAGTTATTTTTTACCTCTATCAAAAAATGTATGAATCTCAAAATCGAAAATCAATATCATTCCCTTTATAACATGTTAAGAAGAGCGGGAACCTTGCTATTAACAAAGCTATATCTATTATAAGTATTACTGTCTTGCCACAGACATAAAAGCAATACATAGAACTGATTTAATTAATATAATACTTGTAAAAAAATAATATGATATAGGTTTCTTTGCAAAATATTATATTAAAAGCATTTAATACTCCAAATTCTTTGTTCTACAGCTAGTGTGTAATACACAACTGTACCCAGCGAACGAAGAATACGAAGATTTGAACTGTTTTACTTTTTGAATACATTGTTATATTATGTTACTACTTAATTTTATTAGTAGTAGTAGTAAAAGGTTAAATTTAATTATTATTTATACGTATAACACAAATAAAAAAAATTATTAAACAATTATGTACAGAAAATAAGATGGATAGGAAAGTAGTTGTTGTATCGTTATCTTTTTATTTATCGCATAGACTATAGTGTTTCTTTCAAATGAATTATTTTATGTGTTTGTCCTATCTGATCTATTTTTCAATTTACTCACAGAACTTCACAGCGTTAATCACTGACAAAGGCTATATGAAAGCAAATGATACTTTGGAAATACATGATATTTGTCATTCTTATCTAACAATATTCCATTTCTTACCTTCAAATATAAATTAATTTAAACCACTTTCGTGACATTACAGATTATACTGAAATAAAAATAGAAGTTTCACGCCCATAAAACAACTACTGATGAGGATGTTATGTTTATTCTACAATAACGACAAACTTATAGGCTAAATATATTTGACAACCATAAAATGTGGAAATCGTGTATAATATAATATAATATATTATATTAATTGTAAATTATATAAATAATGCATACATAAATATATGTCATTAACTGGTTTTTAAAAATATATAACAAATTTTTAGTATGAAAAATCGTTGAAAATCATGTTTTAGAGAAGTTTTCAGGATTTAAAAAAATAAGATTGTCGAGTATCAGAAATTTTCAAGGAACAAAGAAGGAGTGCGGTAGAATGCGCAGACCCACCTTTGAGCGGCCGCCACTACCATCTCTGCCGCCATCGACTTCAGTCGGTTGTCCAGATGTTCCGCGAACACCTCCTCGGGCCAGTGCAGCTCGCGGATAAAACTCTACCGGGCGGCAATTCAGTGACAACGTGAGAGTTTACTGAGTTATACGATGTGATAAAATATTTAAAAATTGAATACTATTAAAAAAAAACTCAAAACATCGCTTTCATCTTTCAATTTATAAAAAATATTAAAAAAATTGAAAACTTATATTTAATAATATAATTGTAATAAAGATTGCATTATTACGGTGTTAATACAGTCGTCATTGAATTGATTACCGAATTGAGTGAAAAATCAATTTATAAATACAGTTATATATATATATATCTATATAAATGTTATCTCTGTTCCTAAATATAATCATTACTTTTTGGCCGTGGAGTTAATAAAAACAATTTAACACTTAGAAAGAATCATGCAGATCGGATTACTGCTAAACATTCTGTTTCCACGGAGAAAAACAATTCACATTATTCAACGCGAACCGTTTAGCATAAATCAATAATGCATAGCCCGATAGACAAAAGAGAGATAAATACACATTTTTCCCCATAAAAACGAGAAAGAAAGAGGTCGGAAATTTGACATCTTAAATTAGTTATCTGAATAAATAGATGAAAACAACCGCTAATCTATTCTAGCTGAACACAACACTACACGAACGAAGGTCGGCAATATCGCGCCCGTGTGCGCACCTGCAGAGCGTCCAACTTCCAGAGCAGGTCCTCCGCGGTGGCGCACCCATTGTTGAGGCTGGGCGTGGTGCTGGGCGTGGCCCATCGCTCCTTCTCGAAGCCCTTCTGAATCGACTGGTCGATCGACGACTCCATTAGATCGACATAGCGGACCACCTGGGGGGCGAACATCTCCCGGAGCTGGGTGTGGAACTTGCCGTTGCACAGGGTCTCTGAGTGGATGGGCGGAGGGAGGCGGGGATATAAGCAATACGCCCGTCGTGCGTGGAGGGCGAGTGTGCTTATTTCATGACAATCAACCGCTGTAAATAGCACCATTTCAACAACTTTACACAATTGGAGGTGTCATTCTTTCTCGAACATGAGATGTGTATCTAACACGTAGAATATTGTTTTGAAACTCTTTGTTTTATTTTTCAAAATCGAAATAGTTTTAAATAATTGTAACACCTCAGTAACAACTCAGTAACTTCGTCGCGAGGTATAGTAATGTTCTGTGTCTTTTTGTTATTTTAGGGAATATAAGAATACATAGTAAAACACGCAGTCCTTTTTAACTGTTTGTGAGCTATTCTAGCTATTCGAATCGATGAAATGTTTATTTTAGGTCATGTAACGGATCAGTATACAAAACATGTCAATTTTTAATTCAATTTTTAAGAAATCGATACATAAGATAATTATATATAATTTTAACAGAAAATCAATTTTATGGTTGTATTTTTGACTACATTATTTTGAAGTAGAGTGTCTAAAGACTGACAGTGCAAAAATGCCATAAAAGATAAACTTCTCATTTAAAAAAACATTATTTGTTCCCTAATTGTTTTTTACCAGTTCGTCGTGTTTTAACAGTCAATATAATGAAGTCTGAATTAGTGTTGCGTAAAGAATATCTGATTTTTTTGTAGTTTATTTTAACAGGATACATACATTGCAGTATGTTGGTTGTATTGCACTCCCACAATATTATTAACAAAATGCTTTTATTACTGAAATGTATTGTGAAAAGAGTTGTGTGATATTTGACAAAAACAAATACATAATAAAGCTAACATTTCTCTTTACAGATTATAAGTCGCAGGTAAAGCTCCAATCTCTGGAGATCAGAAACGTACAAAATTGCACATTATAATCTTATCAATATTTAGTGATAATATATTATGATTTACATGATACCAGGGCTTAAAATTATATTAATAATATATTATTTGATAAATATAGTAAAAAATACTATATGTTTCAATACGTTGTGGAATTCGCTATTTCCTTATACAGTAAATTCACAAACTTTATAATCTTTTAAAGCTAGGCTTGGTTAAATAGATTTTAAGGTTTATTGTAAGTATTTCAAAGATAGTCTGATACTTCATTTTTTTATTATTGTGCTTCACTTTATTCTAATACATACTGTCAGGTATATACTTAAACTATTGATACCTCCTAAGGTGTATAATAATTATATAAAATGACAATATGTTGCCGTACCGTGTCCGAATTGAAAAATTAATAAAAAACATAAAAACATGTTTACTATGTCACACACATATACTACTCACAACAACAAGTCGCTTAGTAGGTTCGAACTTGCTAGGTCTCCTAAGGTAGGATTACCGTGTAGCTATATAGAAGGTCTACATAAGTGTAAATTCAAAATATATTATCATAGAACTGCCACTTTTGTATGAACGCATAGAATTTGTTTTAAATATTATTGTGCCCTAATACGGACCAAACAGCTAGGGGTTATTTGTAATATTTTAAAATATTATAAAATACATAAATCTGCTCAATAAGCTGTGTGTCCAGTTAGATTATTTCTTCTGTTTCTTATTTAAATGTTGTAATTATAGGCGACACATGAGAGTACCAAAAGGTTGTACTGTACTTATTAGGCATGTCACGTTAAAAAATTTAAGCACCTATTTTTTTAAATCAGAGTCAGCCTTATTGTAAGGGTATACTATATAACTTTATATTTTACCTGATGAACTTAATATTTATTTACGATTGAAATATGCAAAATCCCATGCTAGGTATATGATAACATTGAGCTAATTACAACGGCGAACCGGAATTTTAAGCGTCATACACTTTTTTAATTCGCAAAACTAAAGTAGTCCATCAAAAATAATTTATTTAGTAAACATAATACAGAATACACTCAGAAAGAGGGAAAATGTATCAAACATTATATTGTTCATTAATTGTTACCAATATCTTCTTAAATACCCAACCACCATTCATAGTATACCGTATGTGCTGTTTGCGCAAGCAGTCTACCAGCCATGATAGAAATTCAAAATTTACGCAATTTATCGAAATTTTAATTATTTAAACAATTTTCAAATTTAGGATGGTAAAAACATGACTAAAAATGTTTCATATATTTATATCTGTTACTGAGGATATTCAGTATTAACTTTATACTTGATAAATACTTTTTCATGAACTTTTTTAGTTTTATTTAAAAAATTATTTAGGACGCTAAACTCCGATTTCGCCATAACTACAAGCATGTCAACTACAGCAAGCAAGCGGGGAGGCGAGATGAAGCAAGGACTCACCATCCACCCTGAGGTAGTCATTGAGCAATTGGAAGAGGGGGAAGCTGTCCCAGTTGTCCTTGGGCTGCTGTTTGAGCACGGCGACCATGTCGACTGCGAAGAGGGACCAGAAGATCTCCGCGTGCTCCACGAGAAGGTCACTGAACCAGGCGAACGACTGTTCTCGGGTGAAGTGGGGTGGGGGAGGTCAAAGACCAGAATAGATAACAATGGTACTGTACTGATCTATTGGCTGTGGAAAGGAAATTCGCAAAAGGCATGTCGAGTAAAGAGAAGTAATGTGAGGTGTGATATTGATTTCATATGTTTGATACTTAGATTAGACGATATAATATTCCCAGAGATTAATTCAATAGGAGAAGCAGAGATATGTGATAAGAATTACTGATCAGTGAATATTATACACAGTATATGCAGCATCAAATACTATAATTCGTGTTATTAAAAAATGGAACCCTTCATAAATTAGTCTATTAAAAAATGTTTTGTAAGAGTAAATACGACAAACGACTAAACCATCCAATAGAAGAAAGCGGTCATATTTGTAACCAAATTATGAATCAAAACAGAATATATATATTTTATAATTAATTCAATTAAAAATAAAAAGTATTTCTAAAAAATTAGGATAGAAATGGTTCATGTTTAATGTAAAAACTTTCAGACAAAATGTACAGTGAAATATATAATCAGAAAATCAATTAATCTTTTAATTAAGGATGTAGACGTAAAAAATTCAGCCTAAAGTTTCTAAGAAAAATGTTTTATATTATATCAGAATAGTACAATAAAACTAATATTTTTAACAGTATTGGACCGAACCAGTATTATTGTCAACTTCAAAATGGATAATTATAATTTATATAAATACCATATTCCTGGGATGTCTGTTCAGGTTTGAATGTTTTTCGTTGTTTTTTATAATTTTATGTATTTAAAATACTGCGAAAACGTCCTCTTGTTTAGTAAAGTAAATATATTTTAGCAATAATACTAAGTAAAGAGTTCATAATAATATATATATATATAAATTATATTCTACTTCGTCGACAAAAACAACTGGTTATGCTCACCCTCCACAGAAGATTACCTTTTTTAATATTAATTATAATAGTATATCTAAAGCAACTAACATAAAATAATCCCGGTTATCTATTTGATCTGTAAATAAAAAACAGTTGTTTGTATTATAGTTTTTACAATTTTGAACAAAATTATCGATTTCCCCAAAATAAAACTGCATAATATGATTTATAGAGAATTTTATTTTTATTTTACTGAAGTTATGAACAAAAATTATTATTTTTAAGTTTAGGGATAATTTCAAATTGAAATTTCTAATAATCTATTCGGATGGTGCGTTTAAAAAATATTTTATTACAATTTAATAACTACAAATCTAAACTAGGAATTTAGAATTTCTTAGATAATTTTTTTTATATTGTATAGTATAAATTAAAATTTATATAAATTAATTAATATGAATAAAGCGCATACAGTCCAATTTCACAACTTATACTGACGTTAACATTGTACATGTTTCAAAATGTTATAAAAAGTATTATATATTTTTCAGAACTTGTTACGATAAAAAATCTTCCTGTATATAAGTGGAATTATAAAAATCTATAACAGAATTGTTGTTATGTAGATAAAAAAAGGTATAATATTCGTAAAATAAATTAAAACTATTGTAAATAAACTAAATATTTTACTTTAACAACTTACAAATGCAGAACAAATATTCGTTATAACTTGAAAAGACTTAGTTTTATTAGTAGAATATATTGCATGTGTTACTCTAGAATACACATTCCAGAAAAAGTAACGTATATAGTATAAGGAAATCGAATGGTTAGCAGGCAAGGAATTCAGAAACATTGCTACAACTATATTTGAATAAAAATATAATTAAACAAAATGATATTAAACTCTAAAACTATTAGTTTTCGAATATGGATTATTATTATTATTGTTGCATGATAAGGCTCTAATTCAGTTGCAAACTGTGCGTAGCAAGTGAAATTATTGAACGCCACAGAGTTCAATAATTTACTTGTTGCACGCCATAATTGAATTATTT
>JAUZND010003153.1:0-12425 GCA_034780555.1 Coelogynopora nodosa
TTATATATTTATATATTTATATATTTATATATTTATATATTTATATATTTATATATTTATATATTTATATATTTATACATTTATATATTTATATATTTATATATTTATATTTAATATTTAATATTTAAATATATTTATATATATATATGTATTTATTATATATTATATTATATTATATTATATTATTTGTTTATTGTTAATTTATTCATAAATTCATTACTATAGGCAAAATTACATCAACAAAAATTTTAATATATTACTACGTTGGTTTTCTTTATGTTCTATTCATTTGTCATATTCATATAATTATACTGCAGTGAATTTTTATCCAATCGGAGCATTATCAATGAAGATATAATAAAAATATATGTATTTGGACCACTTTTGCGGCCCTTTTAAATCGACCATGTTTTAAATAGAATTTTATATCATTAACTGTTCGAGTAAACCCGATATCAGGTTAAATGCATTTGCAAGTGTAGTCGAGAGCGCCCGAATACGGCCTTCCATGACAGCAATTAGCAGCATCAATACATTAACTCCGATCACCTCCTAAATATTAAATTCGAAATTCAGCGTCATTGATTTACTTGGAAACGATATTGATCTCGTTGAAATCGGTACAGGAAGTCATGGAAAGCAATATAACTTTAAGGGGGTAAGGAGGAGTGATGAGTCATGGTCCAGTAATCACTATTCCCATACTACTAATATAATTTGTACCATGTAAAAATTGTATTTATTAGACTAATGTATACAAAATTTAAAAAACTGTATTAATGAGAGAAAAGTAATAATAAAAGACAGTTGAAGTTATAGCTTTTCTTGACGAGCTTAAGAATCTTGATGGGCGTTGTTGACTAGTTGTTGATATAAATGTTGATTTATATTAAATTGCATATCATTTAAAGTTTGGTGATTTAAGCTAAAATAACTTAGAAAGAAAACAAGGAAATTTTGTGTTACTCAATATTCTTCCAAATTAATAATATACCGTCAGTGAATTTGTAAAAATGTGGGGGAGTGGGTTTTTATACTTTATTGTTTGTGTCGTCGTCGTCGTGCAACCAAACTCCAACGCAACATTTGAAGAACGTGGACCACATTTGATTTCTTTTTGAATTTTTTCCAGAAGTTATTGTTTTGGGGAGGATTATTCGTAAGGTTTCGGATGTTGGTTATGTTCCATTTCATCCGTAGATTTAGGGTCGCAGGGCATTTGCTGGTTACATGTTCCATAGTCTCTGGTTCTTCATTGCATGCCCTGCACCTGTCATCTTCTTTTCTGCCTATTCTCTTTTCATATGAATTAAGTTTTATGGAGTGGCCTGTTCTAAATCGACGTAAACTTAGCATGTCCTTCTTGTTGATGTTTTTCTCAATTTCTTCTTTTATTTTTCCTTCCTTATAAAGCTCTCTGCATCTTGAGTGATTCCATACTTTTTTGGGCATAGCCTTGTTGCATCTGGCTTTTGCTACGTCAAAGAGCCAATATTTATTTGGTCCATTTTGGCCGCATTGTCTGCCTCTTTGTCGGCTTCTTCATTTCCGGCCACACTACAGTGGCTAGGTACCCATGTGAACATGACTTCTTATTTATGTTGTGAAGGGTAGCCAGGTTTTTATTAATTTGTACCATTATGTTGTTGTTTGTTTTGAATTTGAGGTTTCTAAGGCTTTCTAGATGATTTGCTGTCCGTAACAATTCTTGCGGAGTTCCACACTTCTTTATTCCCGATGAGATAATTGATTTTCATGTTTATAGCTGTCATTTCCGTTTGATAAGATGAGCATCATTTTCCTGTTGGTTTGGCTATTTTGTCTATAACTTTATAGTTTTCTGCCTCTCCTTTGGTGATGATCACTCCTTAAAATTAAAAATTAAAGTTGATGTAATGTCGATAATGATCGACAATATTTTATTTAGATTTTATATATGCTAAAATATTGTCGTAAGAATTTGGACTGGTACATTTTATGTGTGAAAAACTTTCCATCAGTGATTTATACTACATACAGAAGATAGTTTAATCAAAAAGGTCAAAAACAGGAATCAATCAATCAATTTCAATTATGAACATGACCAGATCGGTTTATTGATATTTTAATAACTTCCGCCTAACTATATCAGCTTTAGTATGGAATTAATAACCATAATTAATCCCACTGCTCAACTAACAATATGTTAAGAGGAAATATCTAAATACAACAGCATAATATAAATTACATATGTGACAAATATCCAACAAAATTGACGTTCGATACATATTGTACATTAAGAGTAGTATAGGACGAGTGGATTCGGCCCCCTACCCCCCCCCCCCAACGCCACTCCTCCAAACACCCCCCACCCTCCAACCCACCCTAAACCCCTCCCCAACCATTTTTTTATTTTTCTGAAAAAGCTTTCGCAGCTTAAATTCATTCTGCTCCGAGCACTTGCCTTGAACGTTCGTATTTGTGCGCTCTGCTCTATAGTTATAAATTAACTACTACCATACCAATTCTTTATTTACTACGGCTTTGCTGCTACTACTACTACAACTATCCTCCTCTCAGCACAAACGGTCGAATTTTAAGCGAGCTCTCTCCGGACGTAAAATGTTATCTAAAAAATGTTACTGTCGAGTCAGTAAGGGATGCAAACGTGAACCACACTTTACAGCATTTTACAACAAATAGTCGACGCTTTTAACTAAAATTCTGAAGGACATACAGAAAAAAAATACAGAAGAAATTGACCCTGAAAGAGTTGAAACATAAAGTACAAGACACCAAAATGATGAATTATATTTAACTATTCAATGATATGAAAAACGACGAGGCAATTGAACGAATTGAAGAAGAGGTTGAACAAATTCAAGAAGATACTCCTTTTGTCACCTATTCAGCTCTACAGGAGAGTATCAAACAAGTTGGTATATTTTCGACAGCAGAGTGCGTGATGCATTGAACTCAATACATATCGCACATGTTGGGGACGATGTTGATGATGATGTTGAAACATTAAATAATAAAATGCGTCCATTATATTAAAGTAAATTTTCATCTTAAACTATATATAATATAGTACTAATGGGTAACTTTCTTATACATCACCAGTTTATCCATCCTACGGATATATTACACTTTAATAAAAAATTGGATTCATAAAAAAAAATTTATTGATTTAAAATAAAATTATTTGGGCCCACTTAGTCTAAAATCTCATCAAAATCAATAAGTAAGTAGCAAAATCAAACTGAGTGAACTAGACTTAGTCAGAATAGTATAATAGACGACTTGTCTTATGGTGGTGAGTCATCCTATCAAGTTTGGGGGTAAGGTCATTGTTAAAGTAACAAACAATATTTGTGTAAATGAAATATATTCTCAATATTTATCATTTTTTACATGACAAACATAACATTAATAATGAAATGGTAGTGCAGGACACCATAATTTTTTACACAGTTGACGATTCATAGACATCTTTGTTCCACACCCTGCTGGACATAAGATCCAATCCTTTTTAAAGTCTCTGAAATAAATCCAAAGTTTTAAATATAACAAGACAAGTATGTAGTTAAATCAATTGGTTTATTGTTATCAATGTGTTATATTCATTTACATTAAAGGCCAATACAACATATGTTTACAATAATAGGATAGTCAAAATGTTTTACAATTTATCTTACATCTAGCCACTGATTTTTGTCTCTTTGACGGAGATTCATCATCATCATAATTTTTTGTTTCTGGCATTGCACACTGATCGCCTGATTCCACTTCCTCCTCTGTCGACTGGTCCGTCTCAGGCTCGATTTGAAATAAAGGCACCGCTGGCTTTGCCTGCCTGTATCGTATTTGATAAATCTTGAATAGCACGCCATATTTGTAGTCTTTATTGTCGTGGTCACCGCAGAACAGGTTCGTTGCCCGAATCACGAGTTGATACGACCCTGATCCGAAATTAAATAGAGCCAGTATCTTTTTACCGCGCCACTCGAAAGCTTCAAAGTCCAGGGCCAATTTTAACCACGCAGTCTGTCCTTCTTCCGAGTAGGTGGGTCTCTTTTTGTAATCATTGACCTTGTCGGAGAGTTCACACAGACCTTGTTCGACCCTGGATTGGAAAAATTTAATTGCCTGGAAAAAGCGCGCAGTCGTCATCCTTGTCAAGCGCTAGGACGCCGTGTTCCCGAGTACTCGGGAACACGGCGTCCTAGCGATTGACAAGGATTCGGCACATATACAATACTTATTGTATATGTGACGAATTTCTTCTCCAAAATGCAGGATCTAATATACACTTGCTTTTTTGATTGAGTCCGCAGTGTCCGCATCGCGTTGAGCATCTTGCCCGCGTTTGATCCTTTTTTGACGAAGCCAGTAGAACATTTTTTCGAGTTTCTAATTGTAACGTGTTGTAAAGTGTGGCTCACGTCTGAAGCATTGATAATAATTTTACACATCTTGCTGACTCGACAGTAAAGTTTTTTAAAATAAAACGTTAAGTCCGGAGAGAGTTCGCTTGGAAATACGACCGCTGGTGCTGAGAGGAGGATAGTTGTAGTAGTTTTAACAGCAAAGTAGTAGTAAATAAAAAATTAGTAAGGTAGTAGTCAATTTATAACTATATAGCAGAACGCACAAATACGACAGTTCACGGCAAGAGCTTGGAGCAGAATGAATTTAAGTTGCAAAAGCTCCCTTATTTATACTTGTTCAGAAGAAAAAAATTGGTGGGGGGAGGGTGGGTCTGGAGGTGTAGGGGGCCGAATCCACTCTTCCTATTTTACTATTGAGCTTTTACAGTAGTCATAATTTAATTATATGATTTTGACCTTCTAATTATAGAATTGTTTCGCTTTTTTAGCATTTGGCATCGCAGCAAACCATTGTTCAATTACTGATAAAAGTAGATCCGGCCACTCTTCCGTAGCTGTAAAAGTAGAGAGCTTTCAACATCTGCTGGGTTTTTATCGGAAGTAATGTAGCATAAACTGATTCCTTATTGAAGGTATGTAGAGTCTATGTAGAACCTTTACTTTTGACTTATATTGTTAGCCATTTGTTTGTAAATGCCGAGAGATTGTAACGATTTATTTTCTGCTTATATTGCTTGGATATTGACTTCACCCAATTATTCTCCTAAGTTAGAAAGTAGAATAGGAAGGGTCGATCCTTGCACACAACTTGACCTTTGACCCTCTCCCCCACCCCCAATTATTTTAATTTTTTTACGATCAAGGTTAATATGGTTGAAATCGGTTGAAATGTGACTGAGTTATAGACATTTTAGTGATTTACAAGTGAATAAATAAAAAAAAATGATTTGATAAAATTAAATTTATGTAATAGTTATGAGTCAGTGCCAATATTTTAAAAATCGGTGAAATTTGACAGAGTTAAAGAAAAATATATATATTTTTAAATATATAATTTAATTATAGTCACTTTTGTTTTTAGTCTATATCTTCTAATGTTTACAACTTACGACAACCAAACTTGATATTACGTCTCATCAACATACGCAAATTGTTTATATTACTTAAATATTTTTCTGTAAGTAGTATAACATTTTCATATTGATTTTTACTATGTTTTAGGGTCATACAATGTATACTGCACGATCGGGGGGATTTCAATGAGGATTCTGACCAAGTCTAGTTCACTGAGCTTGATTTAGTTACTTACAGATTGAGCTCCCCATATCTTAAGTTTAAATAGAGATGCATTTACAGCTAAATTTCATTCTGCTTCCAGCACTCAACACGAACGGTCGTATTTGCAATTATTTCTGGACTTAGCATTTTAATGTATTACTTTATTCCCGACATGTTTAAAATTGTGATGGATGCTGCGGTATATTTCGGTATATTTTTGACAATAGAGTGCGTGATGCATTGGACTCAATTAACACCCACCTTAGTGATGTTGATGATGATGATGATGATATTGACACATTTAATATTAAAATGCATCCATTATGTTAAAGTACATTTTTATCTCAAACCATATATTATTAAGTACTATTGTATATATCATGATTATCTATAATAAAATAATGAATCAAATATAAAAAATTTGAATCAATCATACATACAGTTCTTCCTCTGTAGATGTTCCAAATTATGTTACTATGTTACCTTTGCAGTTCCACAGTGTTTCTCAGGAGTAAGAATTTCGCTCGCTTCGCTCGGGAAAATTCTGTATCTCCTTCGGGATTTTAAGAATGCTATAGTATATCGTTCACGTAACTTTCTTATATATATTACCATTTTTTCCACCTACTGATAAATAAAAAACTGGATTAATAAAAATTGTTCTTCGTTGATTTCAAAGAATATTTAGGTTCATTTAGTCGGTATTCTCCTTGAAATCAATCTGAACAGACAATATAGGACCATAATGCATCATATTAGGTGAAAAATCAATAATTGTACTTGAATAATCGATTGCTACCATTAGAATACATCTAATCAATCTGTAAGTAGAAAAATCAGGCTGAGTGATTTAGATTTAGTCAGAATCTACATTGAAATCACTCTGATCGTGCAAATGTATTACCATAATCCACCGTAATGGTAAAAATCAATATCAAATTTTGAAAATGTTATACTACTTACAAAAAGAAATTTATGTAGTGTAAAAGGTTTGTCTTATGTTGGTGAGTCATCATATCAAGTTTGCTTGTCATTAGTTGTAAATATCAAAAGCTATAGGCTAAAAACAAAAGTGATTATAACGTATTTATATAATTATAAAAAGTTAATTTTTCTTTAACTCTGTCAAATTTCAACTGATTTTTAAAATATTGACACTGACATCTAGCTATTACAAATGTCTATCTATTTAATTTTATTATACTACATAAAAAATAGATTTAATCAGCTTTAAATCACTGAAATGTTCTTCCGATTTCAAACATATTGAACTTGATTGTAAAAAATGAAATAATAATTTGGGGGGTAGGGGGTAGGGAGGGTTAAAGGGGTAGTTAGAGGAAGGGTAAGTATGGGTAAGAGGTGTCAAGGGTCAATTGTGCCAGAATCGACCCTACCAATACTACTGAATTACATGATGTAACTCTGAGGCTATGATTAGTCTAATTGCTTTTTAAATTACCAATTGTTCAAATTTCTAATTAAAATATTTTGACAATACATTTTTCAACAAAGTGCTTGTTTAATATTTTATTCTATATAATCTATAAATCTATATATTCTATATATATTTTATTCTATATAAAAAAATTTATTATAGATCTGTTATAATCCATTATATTTTTTTATTAAATTTAGATAAACGTTTCTCAAGCATTGAAATCGCATCCAAACCTCATACATCCAACCCCCTAAACATTAATATTTTATAGTTGTTATACATGTCCTAATCATAAAAATGATATTTATATTCATTACTATTATTGTATGTATGTATGTAGTTAATCATATATATATATATATAGAGTTTTATATGCAAAAAGAAAAGAAAAACCACATTAATTATTTTTTTACAAATATTACAAAAGACCCGAGCTTTCACCTTTCCTCAAGAAGGCATAATTATGGTGTGAAAAATTACATAAAGTGTTAGACAAATTATTATTAAATTAAACATTAAATGTGAAAAATGATGCTACAAATTTCACACTTTACAGAAATAAATCAAATGTTCATTGATGCCTCAAACATTATCGAAAGAGACGAGCAGCAGCAATACACATCGCAACATTCAGTAATGAAACCAATACGTGAACAATCATCGATTCACTAGGTATATATAAAATACATCTCAGATCACAAATACTTCTTTAATCTTCCAATTGTTCGGCGAAATCTCAGATAATAGTGATGATAATGACACACATTCATCTCAAGTTCCACTTACTCCACAGCTATGACTGATTTTATTATCGACAATGTCGATAAATTATCATTAGCTGAAATCGATCAGTTGTTCCTTGGCGCTTTAAACAATATCGAAGGTAATAGTCACCCACCGTGCACTAGCTGTAACTGTTAATGATGATCAGCAACCTTGTACTAGTTCTTCTATAAACAAAATGTTAACAAACTGTAATTGTTAATGATGATCAACAGCCTTGTACCATGAGTTCTTCTATAAACAAATGTCGACAGTGTGATTGTTTATTTGAAAACATGACAGACTTAAAAGATCATAAACGTACTTGCTATCCTGACAGTTTACCATCAATTCCAGAGACTGAAAATGGAAATATTCTGCGCAACGATCTTGAAGAGGAACACACAAAGTATATTCGTTTCAGACCGATTGATTATTTATTTTTATAGAGAAGCTTTACCATTGCTCAACGAAACTGTAAACTTACTATGTCAATTTTGTAACATCGAGTGTAAAGTTCATCCAGTGATAGAAGTGAAAGTTGTACAAATTAATAGTGATGGTGAATATGTCAAGATGCAGAATGGGGAGTTTTCTATCGAAGCTACCGTGTTCTCTGAAGATACTATTTATGCCTAGTATAAAAGCCAGAATATTGGGAATACTGGAGCATTTCATTCAATGTGGAAATTACGAGGTTATTGTCAGAGCGTCTTGCAACCAAAGGTGCTGTGATCAACATTGTTCAGAAAACGGACCAGTGTTTTAAAATGCTGTTTTAGCATCTCTCCACGCAAAGGATACATCAGGAGTAAACAATCGAAATCTTGCTGCATGTTACAAGCAGTATAAACATATGTATAATTGGTCACATATAACTTTTCCACACAATGCGAGAGACGTATTCAAGTGAGAGGAGAAACCCTAGTCAAATATATATAAAGTGGGACGAAGAGAAACTCATTAAGTGCGTGTACTAGCTATGCGAGGTGTACGAGGTGCAGGAAAATTTGACAAAAGACGAATAAGGTATGGTGATTAATATTATTGCGCTATAAAAGTACTCTGCATACTATTTAGCAGTAACTAATTTCAATCGATTTCTTGGTTCGACAAAGAGAAAATGTAACGAGAATTGGGCATACACTAGAAAATTGTGTGAACGGCGTCTGCAATCCTATTCCAAAGTATCACTATTAGAAAAACATCGATAATGCTGCTACTCAACAATAGGCCATTACTCTTACAACAAGTAGACAGTCGCATTTAGAGTTTGAAAAGTTTGTCTGTTATCAACGGCTACTGTATATTGTATACGCTGACATTGAATGTACTGTCAATAAGAAAGATGACGGTGTGAGTGCAGAACACAAGCCTGCAGCATTTGGCATGATTTTGGTATCACATCCTGACATGCTAGCTGCACCTTTCAATTCGCTGGCTATGTTCACTTTGTTGGTGAGATTTGTATAGCAATGGAGAACAAGCAATGGCCAGACTCTAGAAGAGTGGGTCACAAGTGTTTGTGCATGGAATAAAAAACATTCTCACCAAAAGGTTAAATGGACCTCTGAAAAAAAACCCACAACCAGACAGACAAATGCATACATATATATACTAGTGTAAGGATAAATTTCAGCTTAGTGGAGACTTACAGAGTCATTAAGCATGATAACCTAACTAGCCAATATAGAGGAACAGCGTGTTAAAAGTTAAATACTAAAATGCGCATAAAATTTTTCATAACTTTCGCAATTATGATGCACACATCATTTGCCCAGCAGCTCTGGGGAAGAAGAAAGACTTGAAACTGGGTGTGATTGCGCAGACTAAGGAGAAATATATGGCCCTCACTGCCTCATTCATGGTCGATACAAAATGATATCGTGATTGGAAAACCAAGGAGTTTGCATGAAGCTCAACTTTAGAAATAGTATTCAGTGCATGGGTGCATCGTTGGACACTATTGTCCGCAATCGTTGCGCGTTAGCAACAGGAACTTATCAAGAGCGTCAGGCTATTCTTCAGTCGCTCACGATTCTTTAATTACTTCCAAGGGTGTCTTTCCCTATTCATACTTTTTCATCTTTGGAGAAAATGTCCGAAACAAATTTGCCAGAGAGAGGACTTCCTAAAACATTTGATAATTTAAAGTGTAACGCTTTTGGAGATATATATATATGTGGGTATATAGTCTAAAATCTACTAAAAAAATCTACTGATTAAGATTGATTAGTTCTTTTGTATTTTCAGTTGTTAATATGTTACAAATTTTGTAATTTAAATGTTTGTATATTAATTCAAAATATGTTTCATTACATTATTGTAATTTAATTAAGATTCCTTAAAAAGCGAAACCGGTCGGAATAAAAAAACGTTTTATTATATTGGATATATTAGCTTTTAAATGTAAGAAATAAGGTACACAATGATAGCATATAGATTATAATTTACCTAATTAAATAAAGCATCAATAAAGGAAGCATGTGGATATACACAAAATCAAAACAAATAATAAAAATTAACAAGATAATATATATATTAATAACTTCAATCTGTACATGATACATAAGAACATTGAGTTTCTATAATACAAATAATGACAAAGTGAGCATAATGAAGTGGACTCTAGACCTATATGTACACAAGCAGGCGTCGAGGTCAAAACCCATATTTTGACTGAGTTTGTTGTTTATTGAATTTGTTTTCAGCCCACATGTTCTGCAAGTCAAACTCGCGTTCCTTCGCCTATGGGACAACAAGGGAAGAATATAGAATATTGTAGAAAACGCAGTATATAATTGTTATTATGCAAGCTTAATATATACTATCATAACATGTGAATTCTTAATACACTTTTATTATCTTCCCAATTTTCAAATAATTCAACATGCTAGGCTACAACATCAATGATAACTTACATCTTTGCATACACATTCTATTTGATTAATTACTTACTGATAACTAAAATTATGTCACTAGTGATGTGATCAAATATGGGATAAACATAATTTTTGCACTCTATAATTCACCCACTATCTAATGTATTATAATTAGTACATCTTTGTAACTGAAACATACAACCACTGACTGATCGGAGAACAAAATATGACACATTTATAATCGCCTTCAAAAACGACTCCATAATGTACTAAATTAAAAGTGAATATTGAACTGCATGTGCCAAATGTGTGCGCGAATTTGACTCCTCCTCCGGCAGGCAAAGAAGGCAAATCACTGACCTTGAAGGCAAGCCAGGTGATCTGATGCTTCCTAGAGGCCGTCTTGCCGGGCATGTCCCCAGGGTCTGGTCTATGCTTCCATTCGTCAGTCCCTCCTCCCATGCTCAACCCTTTAGTGAGCTCCAGTTGGGCCCCAGCAATCAGGTCTGCCTGATTCACCTCCACGATCATATCCTCTGATGGGGCCCCCCCACGCTGCAGCTGCTTCTGCTTCCCACTTCTTCTCCCAGTGTTTGGTATTGGAGGATGCTCATCTTGATACTGGTGTTCCGTGGTGCTCTGTGCGGAGTACAAATAGAACCTTATGATGATATTAATATCACACCTATGTTAGGAATGGCACTGCGAATTATAGCGGCTGAACATTAAACAAAAGGTAGCTCATAATATTATTAACCCACCGCAACCGTTTTCTAATTTTGCCTAATACGAAACACATCATGAAAATGGTTGAGTTAGACGGCTTAGCTGTTTCAGCCAATGTTGGCTAATGCGACTAACTTAATTAATTAAGTCACACCTGGCTGACTATACCAACTCAGTCCCTGGCTGAATTAGCCACTTAAGTTGTGGCTGAATTATTATTTATTATTACTTGCCTATTTTAGTCAAATAAATGTTGTTAAATTTTTAATTCCTTCATCGTTATTTTGACTATATTACTACTTAATTCATTGACAGATAAAGCATGTGCAAATAGTTTATTTTGAAAAATAATAATACAATTATATATAAAAGTTATCGAAAGTTATGCAAAGGATTATTAAGTGCACTTTTGTTGAACATTATAATATATATATATATATATCTGTGCAACAGCAGAAAGAACACTGATGCAACTGCTATAGGGCTAACTATAATATCTAGAATAACATTATTGTATTTAATGGTAATTATAATGAATATATATCATACTAAATAACACTGCATGCCATGCATATGAATGTGTATTTATATTTAATTATAATGATAATTTTTTATATTAATTATTACAAAATTACATAAGCAAAAATATATATATGATGTCAGTAAATATCAAAGATTAAACAAAGAAAGAAACAAAGTTTATAATTCAGTTACAAGAATATTACACCTTGTTGCATTGTTAATATATATAAATTCGAAATAGTCAGTATTAGTCCTTTTAATTGTTTCAAAAGACAAATACAAACATTTAAACCAAATTTAAATTACCACACTAAAAATAGGAAATGGCTGAAATGGCTCAACGTAGCCATATATAATGTCTCAATTAGCCAAGTGGCTAAAATAGCTGAATTTAACCCTTCGTACGTGGACATACTTCTTAGGGTTTGTAATGTGGAGGGGGGT
>JAUZND010003154.1:0-24501 GCA_034780555.1 Coelogynopora nodosa
GTATAATTGTTGAACAATCTGGAGCGTTTCTATGAAATTCCTCTCCAATGTACTGTTCAGTGGCACTACCATTGCTATTATTTTGATAATAAAAGCGTATTGCTGATATTCGCTGGTGTAATATTAATGCCATTTTTCTTAAATATGATACTGAAATTTGATAATTGAAATCATAAATGCTGTATACTTGTTTCTCAATCTATGCTTGAAATTAAAATTTCAAAATATGACACTGATAATAATCAATATCCGGTGACTTGTATAATAACCATTCGCTATACTAATCAATATCCTTTGACTTGTATTTAATAGGCCTATAATAAAACTGTTTTTAAAATCTTGCATGACTTTTAACACCCTGTATGTACACTAACGTTTTTTCCCCATTAAACAAGTGTTTTTTTATTATTTCCATATTTTATGTAGGAGTACATATAATTTGTTTAAAAATTTGAATCAATTCATTTTTAAAATACTACTTAAGTAGTAAAAACATAATATAATATTTTTCGTATTTTATTTTATAACATCGTTTAATACGAGCATCGGATAGTATGAGCAAATTTTCAGGGTCCCTTCAATCTCGTACTAAGCGGACTATACTGTATCTGGTGTCCATATTTCTATAAAATGGTGTCAACTTTGCTATGTCTATAATTTGGATTTTGAAATGTGTATGAGCAACTTCAGAAGTCTGTTTACTTATTTTCTCTAGACTGGATTTCATATAATTGTAGACTGTATAATGTGGACTAGTTGTTACACTAAGCTAAGCTTCACATATGCCTGCTGCCATTATTCTGCATTTTCAGAATAGACTGCTAATAATATATTGCTAAATCAAGAGTCTTAACATTGTAGAATGTGCTAAATGCATCAATGGGTGCACGTTTATTTTCCTCATTTTTATTCACAAGTACTTTCAATTGCTGGTTAGTTTGTTTAACAAAATAAAAATATCCATTGCATTTAAAATAATTTACATATTTTTATATCAACTAAACTTTTGGTGCATTAGCTATAATGTTATTATAATTAAGCTGCCAGTCATCCGTGTGTTCTAGTTATAGATTACCAGCTTCATCAAAGTATTGGAATTAATGATTTCCACTGTTTATAGTTTTATAAACAGTTGAAATCATATTTACTTGTTTATTATTTGTGTCAATAAAATATTACACATTTTTTTAGATATATGGAGAAATACTATACTGTAAAAGCTAGATTCTTAAAAAATAAACTATCGTGCACTTCTAATTTAAATTATCTAATGAAAAATGTGAGTTCTTTTGGTCAGGTATATATTTTATTTGATAATTGCTTACCCTGAAAAGTGTTATTTCGGTATTGCACATGAATGCAAATATAAAACAAGTTGCCATATTGCTAGTGAATCTATATCTTTTTTATTTTCAGAGCGATGAGTTTGAAAACTATGCTGTAGCAAATGTGGAGCATTCATTTGATACAGGTGAGTTTTATAATATCTCTAGTCTACTATACTTTGTTTGTTTTACCATTTGGTCTATTTCTTTTATTAGGCTCCACGCCTCGCTTCTCCCCAAAAGGTTCTGTGACAATCAGATCACTTGCAAATGGAATTGTTCAATTTTCAGGCGAAAAACCACTGCTAGAAGTGGAGCGTCAACAGCTTGTGGTATGTAGTCTCTAGCTAGTTGTTTCGATATATTCGGTAACATGATTTAGTCTATCTCAATAGTAAGAAAATTTTGTAGTTTGGCGAAAATGGATTAGCTAGTAAAGGTTTTATACAATTAAAATAGAAACTATTTAACATATATTTATTTAGTTTTTGACAAAGTGTTGTATCAATGGTCTTTAACCCTATTTAACCCAACATGGGCTAAATGTGGTTTATTGAAACTTAATGACTTTTCCTGAAATTTTCCTGTGATTATTTTGATACCTCATTTATGAAAATACATCCGGGTTGTTTTTAGAATATCGACAACTGCGGCATTATCAGTTAACTTAATTCCACTCTACTTCGATTATAGTATGTCAGCCAATCAAAATCGAGCAGTAATAATTTTGGTTTTTCCTATTTAGATGTTTCGTGACAAGTATTGATTATAATTTTACACAGCCGTGTCGTTTGTAATGCTTGCTAACTATATAAGTTAGTATATGTATGTATTCCAATGTGTATGTAATATATATGTTTAATCTTATGTATGTCATACCTACATATTAAATAAATTTGTTTGAAATATTGTTTATAAATACATTCTTACAGCGAGGGTTTGTTTCATTTAGCTTTATATCTACATATTTAAAAAAAAATTTTTTTTAAACATCTGTAGTTTGGATTCACATCGGTATATAGTATAACAATTTTGTAGAGTACTTACAAACATTCATATCACTTATGGTGTTAAATTTCATGATCATACCTAATGTAGTTTATAAAATATAACAAATAATGTGAAAGTGGGCCGCAGCGGCCCATGTTGGGAGTTAACGTTAGCCTACTAAATAAGCTGGGTTAAATAGGGTTAATCAAAGATTAAAATTACAATCAGTAGTAATATTCGGTGGATACTAAAATCTAATGTCCCAAATTTGGAGACTAAAAACAGGATATGAATAAAATCGGTATACTTCAGAGAGAGCATATTGTCTCTGAGTGGAACTTGAGTCTAAACTAACCAATGGGATCACTCCACCCACTCCACTGCAGGGGGGAGGAGGGGGGAACAGCTTCGGCGGCCATCAACAGCACCAGCAGCACCCGTATCAGCAGCACTACCAGCAGCAGTCGACAGCGGGCACTCCCAGCCAGGAGGGTAGTGAGGAGCTCAACACCCCCACACCGATGGGTACGGCCAAGAGACGCCGGCTCAACAACGGGTCGTTGAGTGGGGGAGGAGGGGGGGCGAGGTCGCGACCCCCCCTGCTGGTGGACCAGTATCAGCAGCAGAACAGCACGTTGATGGAGAACAACATGAATCGGAGTGTTGAGGGGAAGATGGAGGGTTTGAGGAAGTCGCTCACTAGTCTGGAGGGCTCAACGTGTGGTAAGTTGGGGCTGGACTTCTCTCTCTCTCTCGTTGGTGGTGGCTAGTTTTGTGTTTGTTATGCTACTTGTTTTGGGTGATGAGTAAGTAGTATGTTACATTGGTTTTATTTCTCTGCACGTAAGATTGCAGTTCACCGTGTAATCTTCGTTTGATTATGATTTTACGCACCGAAGATTGATATGCTCAAATGGGGTTTACAATATTATTCGTGCACTTGTATATATTATTTTTTGCTTTTAGAATATTTGTTTGCACATCCATACTGAAGCATTTTGGACGACATTGAAAAACGTAATATAACCTACAAGAAAACAATTTTATTGATTTTATGAGACCTCTTCGATCCTGTGTATTGCTATTATCAGTTATAGTTAATGCTTTTTGTTAAATATTTGATAATATTTTAGAGTATGAAAAAGTATTTTGATTGGATTTTGACTGAATTTTGGGCTTATGTCTGATATTTTTTGCATTGTCGAGAGTAATGCATGATATTAATCACAAAAACACTTGAGTATTTTTTTGTTTTTTTATTATTGTAACGCAATTTCTGCTGCATTCACTTTTATGTAGATATTATTGCCAGCCAAGTTTTAATTTACTTTCAAGATATCTTTTCCTTTGGGAATCAATCTTGTGAACACCCCCTGAAACCCTTCTCTTCAGTTCACTCTTCCCTCCATCCATCTACCCCCTTCTGCTCTACCCCTTTCTCTCTGCCAGCAAGCACCGTATGCTCCCAACAGCACCATCACCAACAGAAGCGACCGCTTCCCCCCACTAGGCACAAGCGACCAGGTTTGTATGTGTGTGTGTATGCACGTCCCAGTATGCACTCCACTGCACTGTGTTGCGTTGCACGACTACTAATTGACCACACTCACCACTCCCTATAATATATCATCTCAAGTGTCCCATTGTCTCTCTGTGTTATCATACTTAGCTAGTCGTTACCTACTCTTGGGCTCCATGGTTGTTATTCCTTCTTAGGGTAGACCTTCGCAAATTGGCTTATTTTGTCAAATTAATCAATCTTTTATTTTCCAAGTTTTATAGCTTGTTAAAGTTTAATCTAAAACATTTCCTCATTATTTTCTTTATTATTTTCAACTATTCCCGGTATTATAATGTGATTATTTAATTTAGTTTGTAATATTACTTTAGTGTTTAGAGGTAATTATGGATCTGTGTATTTTACTTACATCTTATTTTTTTCTGTCGTTCGCATGTTTATTGTTGATATTTATTGGTACTCATTAATTTACTTACCGCATATTATTATGTACGTTAGGTAGAATATTTTTAAGTAATCGCATGTTTTGTGTTATATCAAAAAACTAATGCTGGTATAATTCACAATTGTATTTAATACAATAGTATTGTCATTCTGTTTTGATATTTTGCAAATAGCTATTTAGAGTTCAATAATCATAATAATTGTATTATTTACTCTAATATATTTTGCATGTATAAGATATTATGAGAGATATAATTATAGGCCTATACTAAATATTTTTTGTTCCTTTCTGTAAATTTACTCACTATCTGAGTTAGTATGTGAAGAACATTATTATTTAGAGATCAATAATATTTTTATTGAGATATATATAATTCTGTCCCTAGGGTTAAATTACAGAAAGTGGTATGTAAAATAAGAAAAATATATGTTTAGTTTTTTATGATTTCGATAAAGAATTGATTGTGCGAACATTTTAGCGGATAGTCTCGAGATAATTATGCCCATCTTGAGCAGCTTTATATAGCGAACATCTCCCCCCATCAACAACACCCATCCATCAGGAGACTACCACTGGGACATGCTGGACATGAAGAACGGCGCCCCTGACGTCATCCCCGGCTCCCCCGCCATCCTGGGCAGTCGTGGTGGCGTCGGCGGCGGCGGCGGTGGTAGCGGCGGCTCACAGCTCCTGACGCCCGGCGGCTTCGACTCCGACCTGGACACGGCCAGTGTGGAGGAGGAGGTGGACGGGGAGGTGTCCGCTTATCTGCTGGACCCCCCCTCAGTGGTGGCGCGACCACCCCCCCGTGGCGAGGCCAGGAAGGCGGCCAATGAGAGGGCGGAGGAGGATGAGGCAGAATCGGAGGCTCTACTGTTGACTGCTGCTGATGATGATGATTCGACATTGAAGGCGAGGCGAAGGTTACCGACTGCGAACTACTCGATTCCGCACCCCAATCAGTACCTGCCGCAGCACCATCTGGAGGATAGTACCGGGGTAAGAGGAAGAGAGAGAGGCTGGTGGGAGTGTGGGTTACGTTCTGTATACATCATTTGGAGGATATAATGTTATGAACCGAGGTGATACCACCAACTGTTTCATGCTATTTACGATTTTAGTGCTAATGTTTACAGTGTTAGAAGCTTCTCTTGTGATATGATAATCAATTTTAATTATTATGCGACGTATACCTTTGCAGTGAATAATGATAAAGAAATTTGCTTCATAGATATCGTCTGACATCTCATGTTAATGTTATCTAGCTTAATTAGATCCGTATATTTATTATAAATATTTTAAATTAAATGAATTTATCTTCTAAATTATAATATTATAATATAACCTATAATTATGATGCAATTTGGACTTATTTAAAGAATAATAAATCTTTGCCATTCGGTGTCACCTCACTGCACTGATAAAACTAATCGATAACACTGCTAGGCTCCGTGTACTGTTTGCATTGTTCGTCTCATCTATCTATCTCACTCACGCCATGTCATGTCATGTCTCTTCACTGTATTGTAACTGCAGTACTGCCCTCTCCACCGACCCCTTGTGTGAGTTTGTACTGTAGGACTGGTAGTCCGGAACGGATCAATCAATGAATGCCTCAATTCATCACCACATCTCAACTAGTGATACACTATATTATTATCTGCATGACATCTTCACTTTATTTACTCATCGTGATTATGACTTCTATGTATGTTATTATTGTCCATATTAAGACGTGTGTGTAGTGTTCAAATTATGGAGGATTCTTTTAACCAATGGAAGAAGAATTGTCTGTTTCATAATCGTCGATTTCAGTCCCAGTATGTGCCATTGTTCAGAATTGTTGAATTGATTTATTGTGAAATAAAAATAATAAAATTAATTTTGATCTTACTTTTTCATTTTGCTTCATTACGAAATTGTTAACTAAAAGTATATTTACGTCATTAAAATGTAATACATTATTGTTTTCAATTAATAAGTTTATTAACTAATATATTTCACATCTAAATCAACATTATTACAATAAAAAGTTGTAAAAACTCAGATATCATTCAGATTTGTAAATGTTTTGAAGATTTTGATTTTTGCATGTGTATTTAAAAACTATTATTAGCTGCAGATGTAGCTGTTTATATTGCTTAGTAATTGAAATAATCTATCTGGTACCTTCATTTATAAATCCAACATAATATGATTTGCTTCAACACGACAAGTTGCAGCTTTATAACGATTGTATTGTGCCGTTTACTGCAAATTATAAGCTTCCATATTATCATTGAATGTTTTTATTAGTAAAATCATTATTTATCCAAATGCACTAAATGAAGTATTTCTAAATATTTATTTAAATTTTATGTAATAACAACATATTTAATCATAAGTTGTAATCTAATCCTTTATTTAATTATTAGATATATATATATATTTATTTTCACTCAGCTTTTTCGACTTCTTTATCATACTATTTTAAATATAGCAATTCTCATAATTTCTGAAAAAGTTTAATACCCTTCCTCCATCGATTTGTGTAACTCTCTTATTAATCTGACTAATATTAATTGAGTACACAATTATTATCGTAATAGTGTGCCATTAAGTTGAATAGACATCTTTATCGGTGTCTAATCGGTTATTCAGCGCAACCCCATTCCTTCTGATTGAGTGCAACATGACAGTCTACCCTACCATAGACCTCGCTAACACAACTGTCTCCCCCCTTTCCACCACCACCAATCAACCAATCAGGACCTTCGGTCGAGCCAGGAGATCTCCACCGCCTCCCTCAAGTCCCTCAAGTCCCACCACAAACCCCCCCTGCTCCCGCCTGGAGACAAGCCGCTGCTGTTGCCACGCAACCACTCCTCCGCTACCCCCACCTCCACCCCCACCCCCTCCGCCTCCACCAATGGCGGTGTACCGACGGCGCGCTGTGTGGGGGGTGGCGGCCCGGGTAAACCGGCGGCGTACGAGACAATCAGCGGCGGAACCACCAGAGCAGCATCCAATGGCAACTACACCGCCACCGCCACTGCTAACGTCGGCAGTGCACAGGCAACGACGCGGAAGCGACTCCTGCCCGACGCGGCTAAGGTTTGACCTGGATGCCAATGAGGCTTTTCTCTGATCATGGTTCAATGGTTTCTCTGATGACCTTCAGGAGAATTATTAAAAACTGGAGGACGGCTTGACTTTTGACTCATTCACTCACTTAACATGATATTATAAGCTCAAGTTTGATCATGAACCGTAGATTATAATGTATCTATAACATGGGTAGGCATCCAAACGGACGGTATCCACTACTTTTTCTGTTGTAAAAGTAAACTATCCTTGTTAATTATAATATTTTATGGCATAATATTCTGTTATTAATTCTCCCAGTCGTCTGTTTGTACTACACATAATTATGATTAGATTTTTATAGTATTGTTACAGCTGTTGAAAAAACACTTTTTACGCTTCTGAATGTTCTACATCTACACCTCACGTAACAAAAAACCCCGTTTATTTCATTTTAAACGGCAACATCTCATCAATCGAAATGTATGTGTGTGTCTATATTAATTTGAATTTTAACTTAAGGTGCCGCCTCTAGCGCAATATAATTTCACGAAAAAGATAACTTTTTAAAAGTTGTATAACGAACAATCAGATCAAACGTAACCTGCATTTTCTTACTGTATGTGTTTCTTAATTTTTGTTCTTACACTAGCAATATGATCACTACAATCACAACTATATATATATATATCTCTATCTCTCTCTCCGGTCAGTAGCCGTAACTATTGTTTGTTTTGTTAAATATCCAAGTACCTACACTAGGCTTCCTCTTTATTTTCACGTGTGTACGTAGTTGTGTTCTTGTGTGGGGGAACAGGGAATATGCTTTCTGGTGCCAAATTATGCAGCAGTCCAGTCATCCTCTTCTTCATTTACAGCTTCATCATTCGACAACGGTTACTTTATATATTTTGCGCTCACAACACAATTGTTTATGCTTCAATAAATCAGTTAATTATTATCTTTGTAAATAATTTAATTGTCAGACACCACCTGCCTGGAGTTATGTTTTCTATGCATGTTCTAAATGAGTTAATATTTGTACTACTAACTTCTTATACTGCTAGTAGTCTTGTAGCTTGTATATAGGGAGCAGAACTATATTCAAACTCTACAATTAACTACTCTTTCTAACTTAATATAACAAATTTATTATAATAATCTATTATTCTTTTCTGACTAATGATTGAGAATAGGCGACATTGTCGTCCACAGCATATCATTACTTATTGCCATTCAGATTAATCCAGAGATCTTCATAAGTAATCTATCCATTTCATATCTTTTTCATTTTCTCATCCCACTCCACTCTATCGCGCTCCCTTCCTTTTTGATCTTTTGTACATAACTATACATACATACTTACATATGGTACTGTACTACGATCCACCTCAAAACAAGTGTCTTTCTTTCAGATTGTCATAATGTAGAGTTCAACTGATGGTACAACTTTGTAAATACTGAATACGACTTATGTATGTATCTCTTTCTCCGATGAATGTTTCTACATATTAATTATATTACATGACTATTGCTGCATCTTTATTATTCTGATCATCGTGATAACATACAACATCGTTATGTATCATATTAAATAGAACCAATCAGTTTGTTTGTTTGATTGTTTGTTTGTGAAACTTGTTTTTGATTTAAAGCATTTCTTATAATATTCTTTTCAAAACCTGTATATATTATATTTACATATTATATTATATTGATAATTGTAATAATAACATTTCAACGCAATACACGATTGTATTATGTATTATATAAGACAAATCTATGATGCTCGATTTTTACTTACATTATATTATACATGTTATATATTTCTTTGTTTACTTATAATCTCATTCCAATAAAAAAATCTTGCGGGAAATATAATCGTACGCCTTTTCTCTTGGTTATCTTGACTTATTGGGTAAACAGTTTGTCCACCTTCTGTATAAGTTTCATTTGTAATAGTAGACAAATATGACTGCATGTTTTAAAATAACGAGTAGTTTTGAATATATTACTTCTGGTAAGTATAAGTAGTTTCATAATTAAAGTTTTCAATGACAGGTTAGAATGGTTTTAAGGTTGATTCAGTAGCTATAGATTTCAAAATTTGTATACCTGGAACTTGTACTTAAAAGTATTTTATTTATAAGTAAGCGCAGAGCCAGTACAAACAGCAGAGAGACAGAGCACTACCGGTTTCGAGCTATCCAGCTCTCATCAGGTACCCTAGTCTCCCTACTGATGACTGGAATGCAAGTAGTAATTATTATAACCCCAAACAAATCGTCAAAAAAGTAATTTGAATAGTACAAGAAAGCATTCAATTTGAATTAGTAATAAAAAAAAATTATGAAAATATAAATTTAAACCAGAAAACGTAGAATTGTCGAAATAAATTAGGGTTAATTTAATTATTAGTTTTTAAAAAATGGAAATCCGACATTATTTTAAATAATTTTATAAAAAAATATGGTTCTAATATGTAATTCAAATGTGTCTCTGTGTTTTTTCTATAAAATATGCCTTTGAGTCTGAATTTCATGTCAGCGAGTATAAAAAGTCTAAATGTGATTTTTGTTTTTAGTCTTAGAGAAATTTTATTCCAAACTTTGTTACTGGGTGTAACATTGTTATATTACATGATAAATAATTTTTTTTTATGTAGTCGTCAGATAATATTATAATTTAGATATTGTCTGAAGATACCTGTATATAATACAAACGAAAATATTCACAATATTTATGTTTTAATTGCTTCATAAGAATTCGGGGTGACTATTTTCAAATACTTTAATCATTTTGTATTATATAGCAGAATAAGTAAAATATTGCTGATTTTTTTTTTCAATAACAGTACATTACAAAAATGTATGTGGCTTCTTTACAATACGGAATTCTACGATTTAAACAATATTGGAATCCATCGTTGTATATATAATTTTTTATATATGGCAATTCTATAGGAGCAAACATCCCATTTACATTGTAAACATTTAATTGTCCATTTTCAAGCCAATATTAAATGCAACTGTTGTATATTTGTTTTAAAAGATCCATCTTCTGGCTACGGTGCTGATTTAGGATGGATGATTGCGTTAGTATAGACGAAATAATTAGGAACATAAACATCATGCTATTATATATTAAAAAACTGAATCAGCTATAAATCATGGACAAATGGTTCTATATATATCTATCGGTCTGAATAGATTTGAATTTCAACCCACTATAGTTTAACATTTGATATTATAGATAATTAAATATATTTATTTTAAAATGTAATTTTATTAAAAAATTGAAGTCGTATACTGCGATACAAAAACTATAATAAACATATTTTATGAAAACAACAAAAGTTCCACAACATAATCAATAAGGTCACTTACTGACTTCTACTTTGTAGCCGATCATGAATTACTTTATTGATTAGATGTTTCAATATTTGCACTGATTAAACCTTAAGTATCAATTTATATTTCCAATCGCGGTAACTTTGAATTACTTCAACACCAACCAGGCAAATACGGATCAATGGACTGGGGTTAGTGACTCGTGTATTATTCGCATATAGCATCTTTAAAATATTCTACTTTTCGAAGGAAGGAATTTGTATACAGATCATAATATGGAGTTTATTCAGTTCTTTCAGAGGTGTTTGCCCAGAATAAAACGGTTTGGAATTGCAGGAATTTGTGAATATTTCCATATACCTCTAATTAGAAATTATTCACTCGACTGGACCTGGCTTTTTGATCAAATAAACAGCGAATTTTCTGTTGGGTATCCCAACTAAAAGATTGTTGGTATATCCTTTTTTACAATGCGGTTAATCCATTAGTTACTTTTCCATTTTTAGGTGACATTTGTTGCTGGTGAAAATTCTAATCCGTCTATAATAGTTTACTAATTATATAAATTCGTGTTTTAATTAGTTAATCTAGTTAATACGATAGAAAATAATACGCATCAATTTGAAATATTACGAAAAAAATTCTTGCCTAACGAATTAAAAAAATGTGATTTTATATGAAGAATGAATTGTGGATGACATTATTAGTTTTTTAATATTCAGACATTTATCTATAATAGTGTCCATAAGCAGCAAAAAATAGAAATCATGGAGAAATCGTTAACTATATTTTTTTAAATTCACATCAGGGTCGATTGATTGAAGTTAGAATGTTTTCTAATCTTAAAAGGATTCAATCAGGCGTATAAGTGGTTAGAAATGGGAACCCTATAATGACTAAAGAATTCAAACACATTGTTATTTTATGTAATCAATGTTCGTTTATAATGTAAAAATAATATAATATAAACTAAATTAATTTAGTAAAACTTTAAAAAATTACAGAATTTTTTTATTCTACATGCATCATTAATGTTATCATATTTTGAACAAAAAATAAACAACTTTTGAAACAGCACATCCTATCATCCTATGAAGGTAATTTTTATGTCTATCCTTACTTAACTAGACATGGTGATTTCAACGGTGTACATATTTTGGTAGTCATTGCTTATTATGCATTAATAACACAACTATATAAATGTAAGTTTATTCCCAATAACCTCGAAACTACACATTTGTAACACGAAATAATTATGTTTACCTCTATACTAAATATGTTGCTTCAGTTTTATTGTACTAACAGTATTTGCAATTGATTCCTATATGCTTGCTATAGGCATAAAAACCAAATTGTGTTTAAACCCTATTCTTTCCCACATTCGTAGTGTAAAGATATGGGGGGAGGGAGGAGGTAGGTTGAGACAACCCCCCCCCCACCCAATCTAACAGAATAAAAAAATCCAATTAGTTATAAATATATAAATTGATTCGATGTTTATTTGTATAAATTGGAGTCAAACTATCAGGCTATATGTTTTAATTATAGAATAAAAAATCTTGACATGATTGCGAAATTTTAAATGTTTTTTTGTATTTAGCAATATGTGACATATCTTTTGGAATCATAATATTTCTGAAAAATGAGGAAAATATGCATTCAAATTGTATGTATATCAGAATAATAACAAAATGTTTAACCGAGATGTAAATAGCACCAAATTCGGATTCACCAGCTTCGCCGGATTCACAAAAATAACTTATTTCTTTATGAAGTTGTAAAAGTAGAAAAGTAGAAAAGTAGAAAAGTAGAAAAATATAAAAAGTAGACTATCACAACAAACTACTTATTTTGTAATTGTAGTAGTGTGAAATAATGAAAAACGTTACAAATATATAACGACTTTACCAAATATAAAGATTAAAATATAATATTTAGAAGCAGATTCATCAAATTTTTAAAATGCATAACCTATTTTATATTATCAACATTTTATATTACCCAAAATAGATCATAAAATATATGAGGAAAATTTTAACGGATTTTTAAAATTTAAAAAATAATTAATACTATTAATATTGACCCAAATAGACTAGCTATATTACTAATTTACACATATAAGTAATATATAGCAGAATCGGTACATTATATTCATTTCCAGCACCAGATTCACACTTCAAAATTAGTGAGACCATTTCAACGGATTTTTAAAATATGAAAACTACTTTATATTGTCAATATTGACCTAAATAGACCATCTATACATTAATTTATACATAAGTAGTATATAGCCAAATCGATACACTATATTCATTTAAATTAGTAAAACCAATTCAACCGTTTTTTTATATTTAAAAACAACTTTAAACTATTATTAAATAATATAATAGTATAAATTAGTTTTTAAAATTTTAGAAATCCGATAAAATTTTCTCCTTATTTTTTATGTTGAATCTTGTGCAGCAAATGAATATAGTGTACCTATTCGGCTATATACTACTTATGTGTATATTAGTAGTATGGATGGTCTATTTGGGTCAATATTGATAGTATAAAGTAGTTTTTAATTTTTTTTAAATCCGTTAAAGTAGTCTAACTAATTTTGAAGTCGAATCTGCTGCTGGAAATGATTCGATTGTACCGATTCGGCCATATACTACATATGTAAAAGTGTAGTATAGACGATCTATTTGAGTTAATGTTGATGATTTAAAATTGGTTATACATTTTAAACACCCGATGAATGTGCTTCTAGATCTTTATATCTGAATCTTTTAATTAGGTAAAGTTGTTATATATTTTCACGTTTTTCATTGTTTCGTACTACTACAATAACAAAAGAAGTAGTTTATTGTGATAGTCTACTTTTAGTGGCATTATATGTTAATATACATTATATTTGTATATTTATTTAATCTCTTATTACAACTTTATAAAGAAATAAGTTATTTTTGCGAATCCGGCGAATCTGGGAATCCGAATATCTGGTGCTATTTACATCTCGGTAAGTGAGCGCATGCCTATTTAAATCCGCTTCAATCATTCCAATCTAAACCCTCCATAAAAATTTTGCCTGTACGATTCTGATGTGTATGCCATTGTATTCCGAGCTATCCAAACTAATTAATATAAGTGTTTTTTGTTTATAATTTTTATAATAATTAGATTGATATAGAAAAATGTAATATATATAATAATCAGGACATAATACTTGGTTATTTTCAACATGTTGTACATTACACGAATGGTTACGCTATCCAGTTTGAACACACAAATGAACTTCATAAAATGTTAATTAGTACTAATTGTCTTATAAATATGTGTAACATGTACCATTTAATGAATGCTAATTAATCGTTAAAAGAATGAAAAATGTAAAAGAATGTAAAATATCGATAAGTACTTTTTTTTAAAGTTGCAACATTCCAAATTGATTTGTTATTCTTTTCAATTTATTTGCAAATTAAGCTAACACTGGAATCAAATTGTATAGCGGAGCCAACTGACTATTGTCTTCAGTAATTTCTCATGGTTTTGCTATATTTTGATTTAATTTCGCGTAATTATGTCGGCCTCATTATTGGAGGCCTTGCAAGTATTAGCATCTGAACACCGAAACCATCCAGACTCAATTTACAAGTGGCCCGTTTAACAGATAAAATGAGTATATTTGGGGTTCGTCTTTGTATATGTGGATGTTAGTAGAAGCGTCACGCATGTTTGATATATCGCAAGGAACAGGGGAGGATAACGATAACTGGCTTGTTTATAATTGAATATTCGCTCAGGGAATCTGCAAAGTGAATTATTACATCGTTAAGATACATACAATAGACTGGTGGTAACATGAGAATTTAGTGATTTTAAAAATATTAAAAGTTTGTGAACTTTTTTCAACTTATTATTTCAGTGGGAATAGTTGTGAGTGAAATTATACTTGTACTAAATATAGTTTGTGTTTTTACATCTATATAATATCAACAAAAATTTCAATGTATTGTTTTTAATGTAAGAACATCATATGTTATAAAAATTGAATTATTGTATGTAATTATATTTCATAGTAATTATATTTGTATGTCACAAAAGAGGTTCATTATATGTTAAGAGATTATTGAAAAAAGTCGAAAAACATTTAATTTCAGTGAATCTTTGAGTGACATTACATTGACTTATAATTATTGAAGCATAAAAATATTGAGTAAAACAACAATGCCAAAAAACTGAACAAATTTATGCACGAAAAGAGCTTTTTATCAATCTTGAGTGTAGCTGCATAATTAGCATAATAAGTTCGGAACTGAAAAAAGGTGATTGAATTGAAATTACATAATCTATATGTGTAGATACTTTATAAAATTGTTAGCAGAATGTAATTTGTATATAATATATGTATCGAGAAACAAAACCTATCAACTATATCTTCAGACACTCAACATATATATAAATCTGCACTTATTCTTGCATAAACTTGCAACCAACCATTATGCAAAGACGAATGAGTAATATATTATAATATAATATTATATATTTTTTATTTTATTTTGCTGATGCTAAAGCATATACTTTTTGCCTCAATCGAGAAAGCAGTATCAAGAACTGTTAAACAAAACATTGTGGTACGTGTACTTTAGAAGGAGGAAGAAGAAGGAGGGGCCCGGCCACACACATATTTCCAATTATCAATTCAAAATAATAAACGTCCGAACTATTTACCTGCTGAACTGAGGACATTGACATTGGCAGGTTTTTCCAACAAACTCTGCTGAACAACTGTCATCATTTTATCGCCCCAACACAATGCTTACACAACACAATAGTTAAAGTTGAAAATTATATTTTATTTTACATCAGGGTACAAGGGATTTCGAAATTTATTAAAGTAGCGCTTGGTGACATATAGGGGCAATTATTGATCCCACTGCCTTGGGGAGGATCTAAGATCCCTGTGACGTCACTGTTCTGATGGTCGTCCTCACCTGGCTGCCTCATCTTCTCCATCATGGAGGAGGGGAAGCATTTATAAATACGCGGCCATATTAATAACTAATTGCAGATTGCTATTAACCGAATCGTCGGATTAGAGATAATTTGTATTTATGGAAATTTAATAGATCGATTACGGAGCCATAACTTAACAGCCGTGTTTCTGATTCCTAACTGTGGCATCTTCGAGAAGAATTATTTAAAAGATGTCTAAGCTATTGTAGTAATTTTTATAAGTTTACTGTTTTTAAGAATTTCAGCATTTTATTAGGCACATACCAAGCAATTTTGACACCAAAGAGTGTCCACACAGTTGAACATCTATTTTCTATCATTTGCGACACCAAATATAGTGTCCACACATATGAACATCTATTTTCTATCATTTGCGACACCAAATATAGTGTCCACACAGTTGAACATCTATTTTCTATAATTTGCAACGCCATAAGCAAAACAGTATTTAAATTTTATGAACAAGCGTCATTGACATGAACGCATGATTTATAGTACTTTTAAAATATGAAAAACCTTTCGAAACCTCACTGTCGTAATATTCATACTTATCGAACAGTCCTTTAGGAGAGTCCTCATTTCCCTTCAAATCAACCATCATAATTAATTGCTTCCGTTATACATTTGATAATTCATTCCAACAAAATGTCAGCAAGTTTCAACCATTTCATCACTGAGACCTTCACTATGAGATGGTATTTGACTGGCCTTAGGTAACATTCTTCTTTGTCACATTAACGAATGTGAAGAAAATCAGAGGACATGTCGTTGGATAATATAAATGGCTGTTCAAATTGGGTTACTATGATTTCATCTCTGAGAAGCAGCCATCTTAATAAAGTATTCTCCCATAGAACTGAATATCTAAACTGTACGCTATTGAATTTCCAGAAAATTGTAAAATGCAAGCTTATATAGTACAATATTAAACGATTTCACATAAGCTTCATCAATATAAAACATTTAAATATTAGTGTTGAGGAGTTAGGTAATGTCAGCACTCTGAAGTTCTAGCAATCTTTGGAGGTTCAAAAAAGGACTGTCTTACAAAATTAACTTCAAAAAGGAAATGGTTGAAAGTTAAGATAACCAAGTACAATATCTTATTTGTCTTAGGTAGATTTACTAACAAAATGTGTTTTAAATCACTTTAATCTAAACAAATGGAAACAACTTAAACTATTCGTATTTTCAGTAGACTGCTTGATGTTAAAGTAGCACCACATAGGAATACACTTTTAGTATTTTAAAATTTAAAATAATGACCGAAGTTCTTGTTAATACAAATTAAATATCTAAAATCACAATCCTAATAATTTACACAAACACTGTCTTATCTTAAATTGCTATATTTATATATAGCAATTAATACGCTTCTTTTTTAGTATGATGTCATATTTCAAAATGCCGCAGGGGCGTCAGAAGGGGGTGGGGGTGCGTTGGGTGCCCCTCTTTTTTGTGAACATGCTCTTAATAAGATAATGGCTTCCAATGAATATACTATAATACCCACCTTTGAACATTCTTCATACCAAATTTCAGTAACATAAAGCAAGCACTTTCAATATTTATTAAAAAACACCTGCCCTTTTTAAAGAAAACGCCCTTCCCCTTGTAAAATCCTTCTGACGGCCTTGATAAATATCAAAATACATAATATATTGTATATAAAGTTGCTTACAAATTCAGTTGCTAAAAATATCAATAGTTTTGGTTGATAGAATTTTGCTGTGGATAATGTGATGCAATACTCACTGAGGAATAACATGTTATCCCATGTATAAAATATAGGGTCAGCCCATTCTGGAAAATATTTAAGAAACTGTGTAGAACTAATAAGCTGGGCATTTAAAAAGGCCCTATCTCTTGACGACATGGACTGATTATACAGACCTATAGTTGCATTGATGGACCACAACGATTCGAAAACTATGGAACACTATAACATATTATGCAATTTATGTATTTGAGAGGCAGTTCATCAAGGAGTTCAAGGATTCTTCTGACGTCTAACATTAAGCATGCAAATATGACCACATGCTAAAATACTCACTACAGCTTCCTCTTTGTTCAGCAACTGTTATTTGTTAGAATGGAAAACGAGGACCATTATGTACATTTATTTGTTAGTATAATACTTTTATTTAATAAAATAAATTACCATACAAATAATATAATTATTTTCAATAGTAAATTATACAATGTACCTACAACTTCAAATGTTATTTCTATATTATTGTAATCAGAAAGTTAATTTCAGAATAGTCAGAAGACAGCAAGATTTAATGTAGGGCCTATATAACTTTCAAAACTCAATTTAGTTGAAATTGATATTTTCAAAATTGTGATTAAATATTTTATACCATAATAATATTAAAAACAAATATATTTATCGTCAAAATACCATCACAATACCGTCATAGTACCGTCAAATATAATGAATTATAATATATAAAGGTGAATATCTCAAATTAAAACACATCATATCAACTATTCACTTTTAAGGCCATGTCTATTATGTACAAGCCAGTAGGCGTTCAAAAAATAATTAATGACGAGAACAAGTGATTCACAGAATAATAATTCACCCCTCCGAACTATTTGTGTCCCTCCATTATACTATACTAACTTTACATTACAGTAATGTATATGACGCAGGAGCGGCAAAGTGTGGGCGAACGGTAATAACTGTCACCATTATAACGTATTAAGTAACTCAATTAAAAATGGTTACTCACGTGCTTGCGCGCGTGTTCAGGGTTAGCGCCACGAAATGGTCTGACCTCATGTTGCCAGGTAAGTAAATGCACAGTCGCTCACAAAATGATGAAACATAAACTATCAACTAATACCGATTAAGTATGTAAGTATATATTATAGTACACCTGCAGAACCAAAATTGAAAATGAATAAAGTTAACAGAAGCTGTACACGAGTAAAGCACATAGAGCCAAAAGGCAATTAGTTAATGTGTACGTCACAGGCTATAGGCCGCGCCTAGACGATAGGAGTGCTTGTCTTAGGGGGGACATGTTTTGTTACATAAAAATTATTTATAAACTACCTTAAAGTCGACTCTACTTTTGAGTCATGTAGCAAATTATTTCATGTAACCAAAACTCTGTCATGTTGAGTGGTGCATGTATTTGATCGGTACTGTTTTTAGTTACCTGCCTTACATATCATGTCGTAATTGTGTATTTATTATTTTTTATGATATATGAAGGCAACACATTTGAATATGATATATTATTAAATATTTTAATATAATACTACATAAGAATATTAAAAATAATAGTAGTAATTCTAATAATAACAATATTAAATTATTAAATATTTATTCAAAATTAAATAATATAAAAATAAATAATAATGTAAAATTAAAATAAAACATTAATAATAATATATATAACAATATTAAATGATTAATAATTAAATATTAAATATCAACATCTGAATATCTGAATATTTAATATCAACACATCTGTAAAATTAATTTAACGACTCTCTAACGATTTTTCTGTAGGACGTTAATTTCAATATTGTTTATTATAAAGAATATTTAGATAAATGCATTTAGAATGCATATTAGAATATAGAACAAAATATTGAGTAAAAATTTCACCCATCTTACTTGGATAACAGGTATAATTTCAAAAAGGTATTATTTTTGGATCTTTTTATTTTGTTTTTTGTTTTTGTGGTGATGTTAATGATAACAATGATATTCAATGATATTTTATAGTGATGTTCAATGATAACGTCATTTTACAAGGTGTATAATGTCAATGACGTCATCATTATCCACGAACATCAATGTTATCGATTTTTTATTATTATATATTCCTTTGATAATACTGATTAGAGAATTTTGCGAATAGAAACTGTTGTGGCATTGATATAGTTTATTTGTGATATCAGATTCACATATTGTGTTTAAAATACGAAAAGGACAGTTTTAAGTAAATTCTTTCAATGTTTGTTTTCTTTGTTTTCTTTGTTTTCTTTTCATTGTCATTTTCTTGTTTTTGTTGCTTTGACGATATAGTCACATTTATAACATTTACTTTCACACTTTCACACTTTTAGATTTATTATTATTATTTATTATTTGTATTATAATATAGATTCAATAAAGAAATGTAAATATTTTTCATTAAAAATATCGATTTGTTGTGAAGAAGATATTAACATGTGTGTCCAAATAGTTATTTTTATGATGTAACATATGACGTCATACATTAACCGTTGAAATAGATTCAGAAAAATTACAATATTAAATAAAACTGATGGAAAAAGTTCAAATATTAGTGTGAAAATACAAAGGTTTCTGACAGACCAGGTCTTCATTTTTTAATATGTGAAATACTCTCAGTTATTGGTAGCATACAATGTATGTGTAAAATTCGACAGTAGCTTTTGCTGGGAACTTTATTTGGTTCAAATTATGTTTTAATAAATTTGTAGATTGTCTTTTTTTAAATCGATTTAGAGAAATATAAGCTATATTCAAAGTATTTTTCTATAATTCAGAAATATATTAAATTTAGTACATGTTTAAGTTATTTTTAGTGTATAACATGTTTATTCCCAAGTTTTTCCCAAGTTATACCCAAGTTATCCCAAGTATATAGAAATATGATAGACATACTTGGATTCAATTATCTTCTTCCTATTGCCTTTATTTTGTAAAAATATAGTCTTACTGATATATATTATGTTATAATAATATATTCATATATAAAAAGTTGTTCTGTCTTCGTTAAATATGCATCCCATTCTCCATGGTATAAAAAAATTCCAGTCTCTGGAATAAAAAAAGACTTTAATTGTCTATATATTATATTCAATTTTTATTCAAGATTTAATAAATGTATTAATTAATATGTTGCATAAGAAAGACATATTCTATATGTATATATATATATAGATATATATAATATACATGAAGTAAAATAAAAATTTCCCTTAAAAAGTTTATATTAAAAACTTGAATGGTAACCAACAGCCCTAGCAACCGAGGCATGTATACAAATGACGATTTAATTAATATCGGTAAAGATGTCGCCGCGGGATATTTAAAATAAACTCATATAGGAAGTGATCAGCAACACCTGCTTCGCATCTTTGGCCATCCCCCACCCCCCCCACCCCTCCTGATATATACGGCACACGTTCTATATACGTATAGTCTGTCCGCAGAGTTAAACCCAAAGAAACCTGCGAATGAACGAAAGCAGGAAGGTCACACAACTGAAGTATAGTGGCCTGCAGATTTCGTCCGTTGTAGTGACATTGAAATCCACTTGACGGCAACCATTACGAAAACGAAAACTCACGCATCACTCTCATGATGCTGTATGTGTGTGCTGTCTGTATGATCGTCGGCGTCTTGCTAGCAATCTCATTCTCGCACGAGCGCTGGCGGTCCCCTGCTTACTGGCTGATTACCAAGTACCAAGATAAGCCCGAATTATATATATATATATATATATATACCTACACTTATCACCAAATAGGTATTTAGTAGTAGCCCTTATTAATGTCAACGCCGGCTGTAAATCGGGGGCGACGGAATTTTTTGTTTGTTATTATCAAAATAGAATATTTCTTATAATGATACTAAGAATACAGTGCTTATTATACCGTCGAGCAGTAATGCCGCTTCATCAACTTTTTGTTATTTTATTCCTTCAATTTGATTAAAGTTTTAAAAAAAGTTTAATTTGTGACAGTGATCAAGAGTCCACCGAATTTTGGTCAGCTCTGAGCCAATCGCAACCTTTCATTTGAGTTCGACGGTTTGAGCCAACGATACTTTTATTAAAGTGAGAGTCGTCTTTTTCATAGTGTTTCGTCTGGTGAATAAATTTAAATTCTTAACTATTCAGACAGAGAGAGAGAGGCAGATTACAAGAAGTCAACGTCTCAGATATATATATATAAAAAAAACTAACTTGTCAGTTGTGTCTGCATATACCGTCTAACAGAAAAAAAGTGCTCAACACCAAATTGGTTTAACGGATTGCAAGCTCATTTAAATTTTTAACTTTTCCCAAAGCTAGGAAAACCAGAGAAGACAAGCAACTAAATTAGTGGTAAACTATTAGTTTTCATTGCACTGATCACAGAGACAACTTTCCATACTGAAATTTCCCAATTTGAGCGATACAGCGCAAGCTTTCGGTACATATTTCGCTACGGAAACTAACCCGACACAGACTTCGCCGACAATGCACCGAACACGCAAGATCGCCTCCACCTCCACCTCCACCTCCACCTCCTCCTCCTCCTGCTGCGTGGTAGTCTCGCTGACCGGGTCAACCCTCCTGCTCAGGTGGCTCCTGCCAACCCTCCTCCTGCTCCAGTCGCTTCGGCTGTGCACGGGCTGTAGCAAGTCACGCATGTTCTACCGAACACGGCACTACATGCAGCCCCACGTCTTCGTCAGCGAGGAGTACCAGCCGTCGGACCAGTGGGAGCGGAACCTGGAGGCGAGTGGGCCGCTGAACCGGGCGGACTTCATTAAGAAGCGGGGCGATTCTCGGCTGGTCAACGTGGGCGACGATCCCGGCATTGTTTTCACGTCAGAGATTAACAGACTGATGACAAAGGTGAGCGAGAAATCTTAGACGACGAAAAGTGATAACTGATCATGCTAACTACTGTTTTCAATTGGAAAGCTGAGTCTGCATAACATGAGGTTAACTGTGTGTAGTTATTTGATAATTTATATATTTCTAATTTTATAATATACAGATACTGGGGGGATATAGCCCAGTCGGTTAAGGCGCTGGTGATTAAGAGTGAAGGTAGCGGGTTCGAATCCCAGCAGTGTACCTTATCTCTCCTTTGCAGCTGTTTCGGTCGAGTCTATAGCAACTCTTCTGAGTTTGTTCAGAATGCCATACGATATATATGTAATGCTCCTTGCGCCTGACAAAATGTAATTAAAGTTTAATAAAAAAAAATTAAAGTTATATTTAAATTATAAGTTATACAAAAATCCAAACTCTGGTTGTTTATGTATAAAATAGTAAAGCAAATTAAAACATCATAAACTGTTACCGTTTTATTGCGTAATATATTTGTATATATTATATTGTTGTATTGCGATAACATGTTTTATATTTTAAATTATTATAAACAATAGAAAGAATCCCCTAATTTAATTATTAAATCGGTCAAATGAAAGATTCATTATTTACAATATATAAATCAAAGCCTGATTATTCTCAGAACTATTATATTGTTAATCAACTCATGAAAATGAAAAACATTTAGATACACTTTTCTAAATATGTATTGATCTATACCGGTGAAACACTATTTCCACTGAGTTATATTTATTAACAAGTAGTTGAATTAGCCAGTTCAGTATGTCGGTTGATATAGTTAATGCGCATATAATTCACAATTAACTCACAAACCATAAGAATAATAGCTTATACAATGCGTTCTCAATAACTGCGAAATAGAATTTGACTTTGAAGAACTTTGACTTACAACCTTGCATAACAAATGAATTAACATTGTCTAAATATAAACATATTTACTACTTTCGCTTTTTAAAAGTATGGTTATGTCTCTGCTTAGTAGTCAGCCTAAACAACAAATAATTCCTCCCCACAATCGATTACCAAAAAATCTCAAATGCAGAATTGAACAGGATAATATAATAAAAGAATTCTAAAAACAAGAGAAAACATTGGATTAGCTTCAAACTTCCTATGTTGTCTAAAGACCTAATATAATAATGTTTGCCATTAACATTTAAACGTTATATCCGTATTGGTCTTTGTCGGCTTGATTCGTAAGAACAGCTTCATATAATTTCAAATAACTTCAAACGACCGAATTGCTTTTGTTGAAAAACTATAATATAGATTAATTGCTTTATAAGATAACAAAGAATAAATAGCACCATGAGATACCCAAAAAGACTCGCCGATAAAATGAACTGAAACAATATGACAATCTAATCTAGCTTTTTAATAAATATTAGTATCATAAAACTTATAGACACACACTAGTAAACTATTACTTGAGCCTACATATATAAAGGAATGAAATCGATATTTTTCTAATATCGATTATAATTAAGAGATACTTTTGCATTAGTTTTACTTTACTTTTGCTCCTAGGAGTTAAATGCCAATTCTCAAATTGTAAATTTTAAATTGTTCCTATTAAAATTCTTAATAAGTATCAAGAATTCTATAATTAAGTTCTAAATAAGTTTTGACCAAGGGACATATAAAACCACACTAAAGCTTATTCTATATTAGTATATATTTGTTAACTATTAAAATGTGTCGATATAATATTAAAATAGTACAATTACTGTGTTAGTTTTATAAAAAAATTATTTATACTTTGAATAATAATTTCATGATCATTAAAAATTATTTACGCTTAATACTTAATTTCAGATTTTCATATTAAACACTTTATTTTAAACGAAACTAGTTCACTAAAGTTGTATATGCAATCAAGATTGAGATTGACATATAAAATATAGCTAATAGCATATACAACGATGAATACAGACTATAGCATGTACATACAACGATGAATACAGACTATAGCATGTACAATGATGAATACAGACTATAGCATGTACAATGATGAATACAGACTATAGCATGTACAATGATGAATACAGACTATGGCATGTACAATGATGAATACAGACTATAGCATGTACATACAACGATGAATACAGACTATAGCATGTACAATGATGAATACAGACTATAGCATGTACAATGATGAATACAGACTATAGCATGTACAATGATGAATACA
>JAUZND010003155.1:0-12424 GCA_034780555.1 Coelogynopora nodosa
GGGAAAGGGGGGGTTTGAGTCATGATCTATTTTTAGCCATGACTCATAAATCTATTTATAAGTGTGGTAGAATCGACTCTTCCTATACTACTAATATATATTAACCACTTATCTTTCCCCAAGTCGCCTGTAGTTCTGAACCACATTTTGATGCAGCTCATGTTCGCCCAGAGCATTTTCACGCCGTTCCTCTTCCTCTACGGGCTGCGATCCCTTCGTACAGAACTGGGTGCCTGTCTCACCTGTCGCAAGGGGAACCGAGGCTCCCTGCGCCTTCCCCGCCTCTGCCGGTTGTCACCACCGAGAGACAGAGTAAGGTCTTCAACAATCGCTGACGTTGCCGGAGGTTGTGGTGTAGGTGGTAGGAGGCGGAGAGAATGTCCCGTGATAGAACTGACCAGTTGTTGGACTGGGGATGTTGTCCGTTGTCAAACAGAATTGGTTCACTGTGATCCTATTGTTGTTGAATCACCCGTCTGGTGAGAACCATTGATAGTATGTTTTCAGTTACAACGCGATAAGAAGTTTAATTTAAGAACAATGCATCGACAGAGACTTTCTTAAAATAATTATTGAAACATGCAATTCACATTTGATGATATGTAAATTGATTTTGAATGTTTATACCTTGGATATATATAATATTTAGGTAAACAATAATTAAAAGCGTCTAGCTTTTTCATTGTTGTATTTTTAATGAAGTATTTTATTTTAGTATTCTATACAATTGTAAATTGTACTTTTTACAACTTAAGCATTACAGATTGAGATACAACAAATAAAGTAATTAAATCATTAAAGGGTTAAAAAATAAGTTATTTAGTGAAACCGTAGGATGAAATATAAAAATTTATTTATATCGGATAATTTATTTTTATCCGTCTGATTTATTTTTTATTATGATCATATACATTAACAAATTATATAAATATAGCATATTAGATATTAGATATTATACAATTATAATAATATGTAATTTGCTTTATGTTAATATTTTTATGAACAATATATATAAATATTAAGCTGTATATCTTCCAATTATGTGTATATTACACCTTAACTCTATTATACGTTAAAAAAAAATATTTTTGACAAACTGCAAAATACTTTTTTTGAATGGCTATTACCGTCGTTAAAAGTATTTTGTAGCTGAAAATGTAATTTCTCAATCTGTATAACTTTATATTCAATGATAGCTTATCAAAATAAAACGTAATGAAAATATTCTGCTACTTCATAAATTATTGAAGATGCTCGACAATATTGCTACATGTTTTTAAATTTTTTCGAATGTTAATTTATTCACAAATTGTTTTACATGCTTTTAAAAGTTTAGATTATTTTTGTATGTTTTTGTGATCTCTTAAAAAACAGTGAATGTAAAGTATAGAGTTCTGAAAAGTTATCTATTTAAATATCCATACTAGACGCTTAATTTATAAGTTATAATTATTTATTACAGTTAAGCATTGGATGTATTATTTATAATATATATAATAATTGCTTTTTTAATTAACACATAAAAACATCTTCAACGTTTTATCTTCAATCTTTATCTCACTTTTTGAAATATAATTTAACTTAGCGAATAATTACTTTGGCCTTCTCCGTTTAATAATAAACATAATCGGGAAGGTTGCAGAAAACCTCAGCACAGGAAATAGTAACCTAAATCAAACAAAAAGATAAATTCAATATAACATCCCTATATATTTACTAAAACTGAGAATCTAAATTACTATCTCAACTATTTTCAGGATTAAAAGCAGAAACTTTAACTTCTCGGCCACTTCTCTCCTAAATTTTAGTGAATGCTTTCCATTGATTAGGAGAGCGGTGGTCGAGTGGTTAAATTCTCTTCATGCTTCAATCCTTTTTTAAATTTATTAATTATCAATATTTAGTAGATTGATAGCACTGATATATTTAATTTATCTAATTGGTTAGTTTAGCTAATTAGAAGCCATTAAATTAGTGATTAATATATAATTTCACATTTGAGGTTCATTATGTTTATTACTAAACGGGGAGCTACAGTTTATATTCGCTTTTTATATAATTTGTTTAATGTGTGAAAAATGTAGCATTGTGGCATGAATGAACCCTTTTAGAAAAATACCTACATTGTGATTGAAATTCTTTTATCATAATATGAAGTACCACATTTTAATAATATTTTACTAAATGAATTTAACATTTATTGAAATTTAATAAACATATATATAAAGATTTAATTTTTTAAGTAACAAAGAAAGCGCATTTATCAGAAACGATATTATTATAGTTTAACATATAAGAAAATATTACATTATCGCTAACGTGTTTTCAAAACCCCACCCTATTTATTTTTATATTATAAATAAAACATAATATCCATGTAGGCAGAAATTATTTTTTGGGAGCCAATGACATTTTAATAATTTGCAAACATCATTAATAAATTTGTTGGGGTATTTGAAACTATCGCTACTGTCAACATAATCACATTTAAGTTGTATGTTTAAAGAAATGAAATTGGTATTGTGGATACTTCTTGTTGGATCTTTTGGTAAGGTTTACATCGCCGACGGAAATGTTAAGTTGCCAAAGCTACTGGAGAAACCCCTCAAAGAAAATGCAACGCCTCGAGAAGTTTCCGTATATCTTGAAACACTTAACAATTTTTTAGCGATGAGGTTCAGATCAAGGTAAGTTGTTATTCCACGTTAATGGTGTTTATCGTGACATTTTATGTTATTTGAGTATATTTATACTTATTAATATAATTTATTATAATAATATATCTAATAATTAGATATATGTTTATAATAATTATTATTATAACAAGAAGTCAGTCAGTGGCATTGAGAATGTTAAACTTTTTACAATGTTAAATTGACCTTTTTTGGGTTTTGTGAATATTAAATGCTTGCTTTTTCAAAAAACGGAAATTTCGACAATTTGGTCTTATATTCTTCTGGGAAAAAATGTTTTGTAACAAAAAATATTGAGAACGTGATTCATGGGTTGAAATTATAATAACAATCCTAAATTATAATGATTTATTCAATTTACAAAGTTAAAAGATTTATTTTATTTGAGAAGATATTAAAACTTATGATAACATAACCAATAACGTTAGCAAAATAACACAATTTAATTATAATGATTTCTTTTCTGTTTATATTTATAAACAAAAATATTAAATATTGTTATGATAATGATTATGATAATGATAATGATAATGATAATGATAATGATAATGATAATGATAATGATAATGATAATGATATATATATATTATAATAATATAAATATATAATGATAATGATAATTAAAATGATATAATGATATATATATTAATAGGTAATAAAATATCTATATATTGTATATGATGATAATTAGAAAATGACATGCAACCTAATTTTAACAATATCATTAAATATATACTGCTGTATCGAGAATGAATTAATTAACCTCATCAATTTTTATCAAATATAAGTGAACTAGGCCTATCTCCATTATGAAAAATGTGGTACGCACTCCACAAAAACTATGCCAAAAATGTAATCTTCTTAATTTAGTTATACTTACCACAATTATAAAATAAACAAAGAGTGATTATGCCCTTTAATATACTGTTATGATATATAACAATGTCCTAAAATCAATTATTTTCTATGAATAATAGTATTTATATTTTCAAGACATTACAAAAATTCAGCTGTGCAAAATATGGCTTTATTCAATAATAAGTTATAGTCCAGACAATAATAAAACATTAATTTTGAAATTAAAACGAATTGATTAATCTACCGAACTTTCCAAATTCTTCAATGTCACCCTCGTAATAAGCGTCCTATGAGTAATTGTATAAAATATATATACAAAAGCTATTACGTCAATATAAAGTTTTAAAAAGAAATTGATAATATTTTTTACAAATGTAGGCATAAAGAGCGCTAAGACGATATATATGAAAAATAAACAAAAAATATTTAATAGTCTTCAAAATGTATATTATTTATCTATCACCGATTATATTCTAAGGAACTAGAATTGAAATTAATGAAGTTCTTGATCTTCTTTAATTAGTCCAGGCGATCAAGCAACAATATTTTTAGAACACTTTTATATGAGGTTTCTAAAACAACATATTTCAAATAGATAAAAATTTAAACAACATTAATAATAAGGAATATGAGCGATTTTTTGTCAATATTGTAAATGGTGTTGATCAGTGAATTGTTTGGTATACAATTGATGACAATGGGTGAGACATTTTGCCAATAAAGCAAATTATTTTTACTATTAGTACACGCCTACAACATGATTTCGACAATTTATAAAAATAATTGATGACAATGGGAGCGCCTAAAACATAATTGCGAAACCATTAGTAACCAATTATTACAAATAAATACACTTATAACCAATTATAAAATTGGTTACTAATGGTTTTGCAATTAAGTATGTTGTAGGCGTGTAATAATAATATGCTTTATGCTTTACAATAATTGTATACATTGTTATGACGTTCTGCTTTATAAAATATACATAATCAACTTATAGATATAAATTGTAAAGTTTTATGACATCATCAGTGATTTAACTAATCAACTAATCATATATCATTATGTTGGATAACGTAACTTTAATTAATATATAAAATTTTATAATTATGGACTGCATTACGGCTTCCTATCTTTCATGTTTTTACTGAACCGTAATATACATTTTTATGTATACCACAGTATAGTTCAGCATAGTGTAGGGCCTAGCTATATTGTGGTTCATTAGAAAATTCATTATGTTTTTTAATGGTGTGTCTTAACACATTAATGTAACTGTAATTAACCGTAATATTATTTTTTATGACCAAAGATACTAAATAATGTCATTATTTATTATATTTGATTAGGACATTAGAAATTTTAAATCCATAACAAGGTAAGTTAAATTATTATTCTTATCTGAGAATTTTGATAATTTCTAAGTTGTGTGTATTACGTAATTTAGTTTGTTATTTGGCATTTTATTACTTTTAACATTCCTTTACTCAGTTATTTTAATACAGAAAAAATTAGCACTCCTTATTTACATTAGTAAAAATTTACTTTAAAAGTTTTTCACTATTCAATATGTTTAAAAAATACGTAATTTTAAACTTGAATAAAATATGTTTGAAATATTCTCGACTGTAGATATTTATTTAATTTTTATTTTTATTCAACTGACCATATGTCATACAAACAAATCTGATAAGGTGTTATGAATATTAATATAACACTATGTTGTATGGGGATGATGACATCTTATAAATTATTCATCTTCCTAAACTACACCCCCCTCCCTATCTACCTACCCCTACTCCCCTACCCCTCCTAAATTGTATTTTTTAAATTGCTATGACTACTTCCTGTATAGTGATTTCAACAAGGTCAAGGTCGTATTCGAGTAAATCAATGATGTTGAGTTCAAATTTGTCATTTAGAAGGTGATAACAGATAAGCTATTGATTCTTCCAACTTTTATACCATGAACTGTCGTATTTGCACGCTCTTGACTGCATTTGCCAATTCACTCCTTAATGTCGGGTCTAATAGATTAATTGATAATTTCAAATTTCATTTCAAACATGGTTCAATGCCGAAAAAGTGGATACAAATATATGTGTTTTTACCTATAACTCTTCAATGTTTCAATATACACATTTTTTCATATATAAATATGTTAGGGACTATGGCGGATCTAATAGAATAGTTAATAATTTTAAATACCATTTCATAGATGATTCAGGGCCGCAAAAGAGAAAAACGATAGAAATTATTGTAAAACATTCACAATCATTATATTTCATGTTAATTTTGTAAAATTTAACTTATACGACCAATCCGAAATATTCAAGACAAAATAAAAAGAAACGAACACTGCAAAAGACAAACTAAAATTAAATAAATGATTTTGTATAACCAAATATGTTTCACGAAAGGACATTCCAAACTCCAAAAATAAGATTAAATGTGTCCATATTTATGAAAATATATTATATATTGAAAATGAATTTAAATAATGGAGCATCGAAATTATTGGAAAACACATGCACAATGATTAAATTAAATGTTAATTTGATAAAAAATCACTTAATGACCAATTGGAAATATTTAAAACAATATAGAATAAAACAGACACAGCACGAGAACGTCTAAAATTTAAAAGAATGTATTCATTGATCAGAAGAACGTTTTTTTATTTTGTGCGAAACGACATTTTAAAATATAATTAATTGAATAAATTTAAAATTGTACTTGTTATGTGCTCAAATAGCACAATGAAAAAGCATTCTGAACAATAAAAATAAGTTAATACTTTCCTAACAGATTAAAAAATATAACATATATTGCAATTGTGTCAAATAGTGGGTCATCAAAATTATTAAAAATAACATACATATAGTGAGTCATTCACGATGAGTGAGACTTTCACGATGACTTGGAAAAACGTACTCATATGGCTAATTAAATATATTCAGAGAATACAAACTTAAACGAACAGACCTATAGACAACTAACATTGTGTATTTTTATTCCATATTCTTTAAATTCATTAATATATGATTCATAATTTATTTTAACATAAAACTATATTTTAATATAGATAAATCTTTAACAGATAAAATTATCCAAAAATATACACTAAACACAACCAACTAGACAGTTGATAAACATAACATATGTCTGTTGAAGTTTCAATCATTAAGAATAACAGTCTTATGTACATACAGTAGTATAGGACAGTAGTAGAAGTTGACCTTCAAAGATTTGAAACACAACGTAGCCTATAAGACTAAATGATGGAATATATTGAACTACTTAATTATAAAACAATTGAGATACAATAGAACGAATTGTAGAAGAGGTCAACAATTTAAGAAGATACTTTATTTTGTCACTTATAATTCATCTCTATATATAGCTATATATAGAGAGTATCAAAACGATTTAAGAAGATACTTTATTTTGTCACTTATAATTCATCTCTATATACGCGAGAGTATCAAAACAATTTAAGAAAATACTTTATTTTGTCACTTATAATTCATCTCTATATACGCGAGAGATCAAAACGATTTTTTGTATATTTTTGACAACAGATTGCATAATGCGTTGGAATCCATAAATAACTCAATTGATGATGTTGGTGACGATAATTTTGACAAATGTAATGATCAAATGCTTCCATAATATTTAATGACCACATTAAAGTAAATATTCATTTCAAATTATATACAATGAATTAAAGAATTTCTACATTACTTTCTTATAAATTGCTATTTATCCACTTTTTTATTCACAATTTTATTTACTTTTATAAAAATATTAGTTTTTGTATGGATATAGAATGTTCTTTATTAAATTAAAAAATGTAAATGAAATTTTAAACTGTACGAACAATTTATAATTTTATTAAATAATGATAATAATAGAACAAACAGGTTCAAAATTCGGAAATTATGAAATTCATTTTCGAGGCACAACTATGATTCACAACATATCCGTTTTATGCAATACGTCAGTGGACGTCAGTGGACGTCAGTGGACGTCAGTGGACGAACATGAGCGCCATTTATTGCAATTACTGAAAATTAACTGCAGAATTCCTTTTAGATATAATTAATTGAATTGTGAAATAAGATAGTAAATGTTAGAGTGTAAATGATAGTGCGCGATTACATAAACTCATTATTATAAGCTTAATCATAAAGCGATTTCTCCAAATATCTTGCCGTGTTAGATTTATTTTGAAGCTTTATTTATGTTCATTCGATTTTTTATATTCATTTACTTGACCGTTGTGAATTCTTAAATATATAGGCAAAAACATGTATTTGAGACCAATTTTGTGGGCCTGGACTATGTTTGAAATGGTGTAATCCCACTACTCTACTTGTCTCAATACTCCAGCTATCTCATTATGCCAACGGCCCCATTATAGTCTAGCTACAGTCTCATTACTCCAATAGTCTCATTATACCAACCATCCCACAACGCTACCTTGAGTCCCATTATTCTAGCTAGAGTCCCATTAGTCCACCCGCATTATTATTGGCCATTATATATAAATTATAAATATAATAGAATAAATTATAAATATTATATATAAATGCGATGAATAAGCGTTAAATAACATTTCTCAAATTATACGCTTAAGGTGGTTTATCAGAGAAGTAAAATATATTATAACCTATAGCTATTAGATATAGATTTTTCGTATATCTTACTTATACCTAGATATCCAATCTGTGCCTCACGGTGGTTGTGAGAAAGATAAGTCATACTCGACTTTGCAAGTCAAAATAATTTTTATTGCAGTTGCGCTCTGCCTAAATAAGCATTCTTCAAAGTTATTTTTAACAATGAAAAGTTTATCAGATAAAATTCTGTTTTTAACCATTAAAAACGTAGTAAAATGTTACATTTATGTATACTATAGTTAAATAAAGAACTTGTTTTATTAAGAGAAAATTAAATACTATTAAGTTTCGGCATAATTAGCTTATTTAGGATAACTGCTCGCAAAACTGGTGTATGACTCTTCGTTTTCATAACCATCGCATCGTATATATCAGGATTATGATTGTACATCTAGGAATAAGATAAGTAAGAAAGAAATCTAAATCTAAATCTATGGTATAACCTTTAGATTACAATATTCAGGTTATCCGCTAATGTAGGTACGTTATATATCAAAATGCGCTTTACATGATTTATTTTAAATATAAATCAATTTTGAATACTCTAATTTTAACGTTAACCCACATTTAAAGTTTAAATAAAGTAATTTTAAAGTTTAGAGTTAAACACAATATTAATTTTGTATGCTTTTTAGTAAATATATACAATTATATAATTAACTTATGTGTAATTACTTAAAATAAATGTTAAAAATTCACATAAACTATAGTAATAATATAACCAAAAATAGCTATATAATTATTATACATAATATTATATATAATATATAGTTAAATAATTCAGAAATGAAAATTTATAAAATAATGTTTTCCTGATTTGACACATGTTTATCACTATAAATATATATATTGTGCAAATTCGTCGAGGAGAATTCTATTTTATATAAATAATATATAAAACTTATGAGATCATTATGTATCAAAAATGTTTGATTTTTCGGTGCGGATTGAACTCCCCCCTCTCCCTAAATGTGTGAAATAAGTTGTGTCCTTTTCAAAAATTGGAGTTAATTATTTTTTTCAATTTGAAAACTGAGTTCTTTTTAAATACTTAAATTTGGATATTGATACATTTATTATACGCCGTACAATATCCTGTAATATTAAAATAACAGAGGGCTGCGAAGGGTTAATATAGAACAACTTGTATTGGCACAGAATTGGCCAAAATAAATATATTAAGTTATATTGATCATCATACATTAATTGATTTGATATTATTTAAGTCATATAATAAAATTTAATGAGAGTCTCGATATTTATCTTATATTAAGTGATTATTAATTAGGAAATGAGAAAATGTTGTGCATAACTTATATTGTGTTGATCAGTTACATTTAATTATTTGTAAGGTAAATGTTATAAATTCCATAATTTGTCTAAATTTACTAATTTTCAATATGTAAATCTTATAATATTTAATTTGACGGCTAATTTATGTACCAGCATATAGAATTAATGTTTTGAGTTTTTGAAAAAAATTAATAACGGTTAATAATAATAACATATACTCTCCTAAACATATTTACCACTTCAGTCCGGTGATGTTATATACAATAGACGTTAACATATTAATTTAATGTTTTCGTCGATATGATCAATAGCAACTTTTATGTTATTCTTATATAACTATCTCCACATATAAATAGACTTACATATTCAATGCAAATTCTATATTAGGTATAGTAGAGCCTCTATAATGTAATTACAATTTTCAGAAGAATAATACTTTTTAAAATAATACATTAAAAAAACCTCCTAACCACAGTTTTTCGGAGATTTTTATCACGACAACTATGTGTATAAATTACATTTTATAGTATCGAAAACAAATTTCGTCATCTGTATTTAAAAATAATAATAATCTGTTGTGTAGGCATAAGATAAAACAAAAGAAATTCAATGATCCCATAAGCTTTATAGATTTTTTATTTAAAGAAGATTTCTCCTCTACGAATTTACACAATATTTTTATTTATTGTGTTAAACATATATGTCAATAAGACAATAACCTTTTATAAATTTTCCTTTCAGTATCAAAATGAGCCCATGAATTTATCCCATAAGCACGTGTGTTAATAAGAGACAAACCATTTTATAAATTTTAATTTCAGTATCAAAATGTGTGGATGAATGCTATCAATATTTTTTGAAAGTCTAAGTGATCTTTGTATGTTTTTATAATATGTTACGCACTAACATATAATATCTTATATCTATTTTTATCTTATATTTTAATATGATTTATATATATAGCAATGAGGTGGATTGTGTTAAATTTTCGTCCTAATTATACATTGTACACACTAACTCTAAGCTATCCATTTTTGTTTTGTATTATTATTATAGTTGATTTGATTTCTTACAATTTTTTATAAGTGTAACACATAAGTAAATTAAATTGTATATATTTTCTAAAACGCATACAAAAAGATGATTATGTTTAACTTTAAACTGAAAACTTACTTTATTTAAACTTTAAACATAGGTTAAGCGTATAATTCGCGTATACATTCGTATTTCGTAATTTGCGTATTTCGTATATTTTCAGGCGTATATTTTCAAGTGGAGAAATAATAATAATGCGGGTAGACTAGTGGGACTCTAGCTAATAGGCTCAAGGTGGCGTAATGAGATTGTTGGTATAATGAGACTGTTGTAGTAATGGGACTGTAGCTGGACTAGTGAGACAATTGGCATAATGAGATAAGTGGAGTATTCAGACATGTGGAGTGAATCGTTTGAAATGGAATTTGAAATAATTAACTAATCTATTAGACCCGACATTAGGTTGAGTGAATTGGTAGGTGTAGACGAGAGCGTTCGAATACAACCGTTCATGGTAAGAGTTGGAAGTATCAATACATTATCTCCTATCACATCCGAAATAGCAAATTCGAACTGAGTGTCATTATTTACCCGGATATGACCTTTACCTTGTTGAAATCACTATGCAGGATACACTTTTTATACATATATTTGTATACTGGATGAAATCATAGCAATCGAAATTTGTTTAGGAGGGATAGGGGGATAGGGGGTAAGGGGGATCAGAGGGTATTTGGGGAAAATTGAGTAATGAGCCTGATGTCATCATTCTCATACTACTGATATATACTACATTTTTCAGGTTTGGAAAACGCTTACACAATGAAAAATTTGCAAACAATTTCAATAGCGACTATTATGCTGTACACAACTGGATGACAAAAAGAGACAGGAACATGAAATAATTTTATGAGATTGGTTTAAAATTTTGTATGTACGGAAAATTCTGAAGTACAACATGCTACATAATTAATAATAATGTTTAATAATACGAATAAAATAATTTTTTATACACAAGTTTTGGGTAATAATTTCGGGGGTTTAAATATATTATATAGGTTTTTAGGTAACTTATATAAATTCTAAAAATAAATGTTTCGTAGAACTTTAATTATATTATATTATATATATATATATTTTTAAATACTCTGAAATATTAATTAACTGTGGTAGGTATATTACACTTAAATATAAATTATAATATAAAATTAAATTAAAATGCAAAAACATTTCGTTAACGGTAGAGTGCAATTCACATCCTTTATGAAAAATACAAACATTACGATTACATGTCTAATGTTCAAATACCTACTAATTATCCCATACCTGATGATCCTATACCTGATGATGACATACCTCACGATCACATACCTGATGATCACATACTTAATTATCCCATACCTGATGATAAATGACCTAATAATCACATACCTAATTATTCTATATTACACTGAAATATAAATTATTATGTAAAATTAAATTAAAAAGCAAAAACATTTCGTTAACGGTAGAGTGCAATTCACATCCTTTATGAAAAATACAAACATTATGATTACATGTCTAATGTTCAAATACCTAATTATCCCATACCTGATGATCCCATATCTGATGATCCCATACCTGATGATGCCATACCTGATGATCCCATACCTGATGATCACATACCTGATGATCCCACACCTGATGATCACATACCTGATGATCACATACATCACGATCACATACCTGATGATCACATACCTGATGATAACATTCCTGATTATCCCATACCTGATGATCACATACATCACGATCACATACCTGATGATCACATACCTCACGATCACATACCTGATGATCACATACCTCACGATCACATACCTG
>JAUZND010003156.1:0-12423 GCA_034780555.1 Coelogynopora nodosa
GTCGGGACCATGGAAGGTTGCTTGTTATAAGCAAGTTCTTGTTATAAGCGAGCTTGTTATAAGCGGATTATACTGTACTACTATTTAAATTTTACGATAAAGATAATAATGTATGTCTAGAAACCCACCAAATTAACACAATACCTACCTTATGTACAAAGATAATTATAGTTCCCAATAAATCAGGTTTCAGTGCTTACATATTATAAACTTAGGAGTCATGATATCAAAGGAATGATTTCATAGAGTAATACTAATTGGACAATGAACTGTTCAACATCATTTAACTATGTTGCATCATCAAAATCAAAAGATGTATTCTCTAATTCAGTCTTTTTATGAACCTATATTATATGAATGCTATATTTACCAATGTTGAATGGCCACTTTATATCACAGACACTGTAAACTCAAACTTTATAATAGGCTTAAAGTCATGTAGAAACTCTTATCTGATTTACTTAACCTAGAAGATGAATGAGTTAATTGTAACAAAGATCTGTGTAAATTAGTTTAATAATTTATCGTGCAAAACACTGAAATGTTTCTAAATGATGAGTGACCAATATTCAATCGATCAATAAGTCGCAATCGAGTGTGCCAACTCCTTTGTTATATGCGATTTGAGGTCAAGGCAACGAATAATTTTCGTCAAAAAAATCTACAAATGTTCTCCTCTCGTAGAAATATTTTTTATAATAGTTATCAAATTTCGTAGCTCTTACATAGTAACATGTAACAATAGATGAGTAAATCGTAAGTATGGTGTAAAACTGTTGATTATGGCAGATTCTTTTCAACGTTGCATTACTTCAATATACAACCGTATCTTGTTCTTCAGCCCGGCTCGCTACTGTTACTATTAGACCGGGCGTAGGGTCAGCGTATCTTTTACTTGAACTCTCTGACTTTATTAATGAATGAGAAACCCATCATTTCAGATAACGTCTACATTGGTTTGGAGTATTGCTTTGAACACGTCCGATGTTTTTAAAAGGCTCACTTTGAAAAAACATGTTGATATCCCTGTCCTTTTCCTCCCACCGCAGGCAGTTTCTGTCCATCCGTTCGTTACCAAAACTGCTTAGAGAAGTTTTCCTTTGAAATGAGTGCATTTTATTTGAAGTCTAAGGAACTATATTTGATAAAATAATTTTTATAATTACAATTTCTATTTTTTTTAATGTCCTTTGAAATTGTTGTTGTTTTATATCGTATTCGTATATATATAATGTAAATATCACATTACGGCAAATATATTATATCGTTTTCAACATGTTTACTCAAAGCTAATGTAATATATCGAACTAATTTATAATACTAACCTTTATAGATCCTTTATAATGATATAAAATATATCTACGGAGTATGTTATACCCAGCCAGTATTACACAGCATGATTCATTTATGAATATGAAATTTTACCGTTTACTACTGCATCATTCAATAAGATTATTAAGTAATATCTTAGCAATGACAATATAGCAATTCTTATAAAAGTTAAAATCAGTAAGTTTTTGATCGTTTTTTTGTATTAGACTTTTGACATTTCATTTGGGGTCTTATAGTGTAGACAATGATTGTTTTAAGGTTGAATACCAACATAAATAGTAAGCTGTCATTATAATTATTATTTGTAGCCCTTATATATATATATAAGGTTGATAGTTATCTGAGACCTATAGGTCTCAGATAACTATCAACACTTTAAAGTAAAGTAATGTGAACGCTTTATTTTAATGTGAATACTCGTATTTCATTCATTTATTTTGTATTAGTTGACTGTTTTAATTGACCTGGCTGTATAAACAATGTCAGAGGGTCAGGGGAGGAGAAGATACTAACATATTCTGTTTAGTCAGTAAGTGAAAGTGTAATTTACACTCAAAGTCATGATATAGTCAGTAGTTTCGTTATCAATTAGCTATCAACTGTAAGTCGTAGCATTACCTATTTATCTCAATTTTGGATTGTCATTGTCTAATCATTTTCACTCTAACTATTTGTACCGTCTATAATGTTCATAGCTCTAGTAAGTTGAGTAATCTCACCTCATTCTGGCTTATATAACTGACTGCAACCATGGTGAACTTCTTATCTAGTAGCTAAACGTCTCAAGTGCTCTTCTGTATACAGTACTGCACTTTTTAGTAGCCATATGAAAGGTCGTATTCTAAATAATGCTTATAGTATATGCATATCTCCATTTAATAATTCACACATTAAAATTCTTCAATTAATGTATTGGGTTGTTACTAGTACTATGTCATAATGTATAATTTTTTGGGTTTATTATAGCGTCATTAATAATCTGTGTTAATTAGTGGAAACACACCTTCATAAATATGTGCAATCGTTTTAACTTGGTGCGTTCACTGCTATGAAAATTTAGTAATTGTATGTTTAACAGATCTAATAAACGTGAACATATACTATGCATGCTTTTAAGTCTTCTACTAATTTTAAGCAACTAATTACAAAAATAAAAGGATCATCAAATACAATCTAGTAAAATAATAAATACTTATGCATAGCGAGCATGTATTCCGTTGTTTTACTAAAATTATAAGATTGTATAATGTCCGTAAAGTCAACAGCAGTACATATCAACATGCATTGATACATGTCAAGTTGATGCATATCAGCATTAATACATGTATCTGTTCAGGCCTTACTGTTTGCAATTAGTTTTCGGGAAGTTGGTGTATAGTATATCAGATGGTATTTTTTGTTTTCATTTCTCTTGTGGGGGAACCTGTCAATTTGGTGGGTGAGCTGGAACATGCACATGTACTAATGTTGTGGTCATTGTATTTTTTTTCACTAGCATGGGTTATATTCAATACTCACTTCTGGTTAGATGTACTATCTGCGACGTGATGATTGTTATTTTAAATTTAATAAATTTGATGTTTTATACATTGGAAATTTATACATAACAACAAGTATTAAATGATTACATGAAAACCAAAATTGTACCTGAAAAATTATGTTTATTGTCGCGAATGTGGATTACAAGTTAATAATAACAGCACGCATATACCCGCACCTGTAGGCCGCGCTTCACATGCTCAGCCTCTGCACCAGTATCCACTATCGGGAGGCGGGCATCCACGCCTTCAGTCTCCATCCGGGTTGGGTCCAGACCGACTTGGGGGGAGCTAAGGCCAATCTGACCACCGCAGAGAGTGTCAGCCAATGTCTGGCGGTTGTGAGAGGCTTCAAGCCCGACTATGAGGGACGTTTGGTCAACTTTGCCGGCAAGATTTTGCCCTGGTAGAAAGCGATTGACGTCTGTCTCGTTCATGAAATACATTATGTTTAATTTTTGACTTTCATCATTTAGTGTTATTTCTTTATATTTCTTTTTTCATATTCAAATTTGTTGGAAATACAATTTTTAATTTATCAGGGAACTATATTCAACAATTAAATTGTTACCTGTAATTGTGTAGCCCTTTTCTTGCCCCAATTATAACAGAGTTTATTTGTTTTGTGAGTGATCATATTGTGAAGTGAAGATTTATTAATTTTATTTGGTGATTGTTACTATTTATAAATATATTTAAATATTAATTATGTTAACATTATATTTGTTAAACAGAACAGTTGTTTGGCGTATATTTTCAGAGTGTAAAATTGGTAAAAATAAATTGTACTACAATCTTGAATATTTTAAAATCCTAATTCATTTGAATTTGTTTTGAATTATACAAATATATGGGCTATGAAAGAGTAGATAGAATATCCGAGCTCTGTTATGTGCATTTATTAATCTTGCTTAATATTTAAAATAGTAAAATTCTGAATTAAATGTAACTGATTTAATATATCAATTTAACCAAAGTACTGCATTCGTTGCATTGCTTAGTTTTTAGCAAAAGTATACCCCGACAAATCAAAAGAGTATGCTGCGCGAATGCACTGCCTGCGCAGCTATAATGTCCATTAACATATGTGTCGGTTCTTGGGTAACAGAAAATACTACAAAAATAAATGATTCTAAATTAATTTAGGAGTATGTTTTGTTTCATTCAACTTTTTTATTTACGTACACTGGTAGAATTACGCAAGAGTGGTTTTAATTTACCTACAGAAAATTGTGAGAATTATTCGATGAGGACTTTTGAAAGTATTTACAACTGAATTACATCTTGCACTTCAATTTAGCCCTTCATCGAAAAAGTATGACATCGCACCATATTTGCTCCCCAAATCATCGGCATTAGATATGTGAAAAGGAACCATCATCCAACAAGTTGTCAGCAAAGTGACTCAAATTAGTCGTCAATCTATGCAATGTTACAATCCCCATAACACAGTCTCAATAGTGAAACATTCAACGTCTAAAATTTAATGAGACTATATTTAATGGACCAATAATACAGACAATAAAACAAGGTTAGAGGATAAATATGCTTTGTATTATTAACACCTTTAACTTGTAGAAATAAAACATAGTCTAATTGCTTTTCAGTTGGCTTTAGGATACGGACTGCCAATATTTTGTTTATTTATTTAATAATATGTAAATATTTAACAATTGTTTAATATATTATGAAATATTATGTTATTTATATAATACCATAATTAATTTTAATTTACAATTATGTGTTATCTGTTATTTGTAAGTTTTAAGACTGCATTGACATCTAGAGTTTTCAATTTTTAAAGTGTTAAAATCGCGTTAGGTGTTATTTATAGATTTTAGGACTTACACTATGAACCACCGACTTAACCAATTGTAAAATCATTGTATGACTACATGGGCCTGCCACTACATATGTATCCAGTTTCTTTAAAATAAATATATATATACATTAAAGAGGCCCTGTCGCAGGTGCACCATTAGCGATATAATATGTTTAATCTAGCACTGAGCGTTCTTGGCAATTCTTTTAAATGTTTTAATAGTAAAAGTAAATAGATGATAATTTAAATATAATACCTTTGTTGATACGTCACGGGATATATAACATTGATATACAATTTATTATCACATATTAACATTAATTATCGAAATTCATAGTTACTTTTAAAATTCTATAAAATATGTGAATCTAATTTTTGGGTATAACTATTATTTATTATAAATATTAATGAATGCTTTCCCTTCCGGTGACATCATTCTTCCTTGGATTTAGATACAAAAATGTAAACAAAGTTTAAAGTCAACAGTTATTTTTTCTAATGAAGACTTGATAATATAATTCTGAAATAGTTTATTCAGTGATGAGTTAAAAATATTTGTATCAATATTCAAAATGATGCAAAAGTATATATCTAAATAATAATATGACACCTTATATTTATGGCTTTCTATAATTAAAGTATTAATAAGTATTAAGTCATAATTTTAACATAATATTTAGGATAAGATAATAATAACTTGTATAGTTAAACTCTGATTCCAATTCCACAAAAACCAATGCCTATGCTAATTACCACAGAAAAACCCAATGCCAAGTACCTGAGCTATTAGTATTGGATTTTCTTAGGACTAGGTAATAAATTAGCATTGTTCAGTCATTGTTTAACAGGGCCAGTATTTTAAATATGTCCTTAATTATAACCATTGGCATTAATGAAGTTATATATAATGAAGTGTTTATAGTCCTTTGCCATACTCATAAATATAACTTATACATGTTACATGGTTATTTATTCATTTAAAGAAATTTATATTATAATAAAATTTTCAATAATTTTGCTTAATATTCTCAATGATGTGGTCTTAATAGACCCATTAAATCCTCTTGCCCCTTCATTATACCTGTATATTTAATTTTTTTCTTATTTAATCTAAATTTTTTCATTATTATGAAAATTATAATAATTATGATCATTGTTTTATTATACTATGTCTATATTATTCAATGACAATATATATAGTGAAATAATATTTTATATGTTTTCACTATAAATATATAATTATTAAATAGGTTTATTATAGTATATATAGAGTGAAAACTTATAACATTTTATACCAATAGGAATAAAAAACTGTATAATTATAATATATCATAAATAGTACATTATTTAATACTATCTTCAATTTTTATTATTCTATTGTTTTCTATTTCTATGCATTTAATTTAATTATGACATATAATAATTATAACATTAGCCATATTATTATGACTGTCTTTATAATTATAACTTTATTAAGTTAAAATTTGCAGATTAAATTTTTGATCATGTCTTAGTTGTAAATTCTTTTACATAAATAACCACATAGTATCTTTATTACATATTTTTTAGTCATAATATGATTAATATTTTTTACTTATTTATTTGTTTTTATTATGTAATCACTATGTTTTCATAATAAATTAATTTTATATAATAAGTATGATTTTAACTCCCACTGAATTATAATATGCTATATATTAGAATAATTATTTCCTTATTTCTTTAATAAAAAATAAGAAGCAGATACTAATTTTAATTTATTCATTAATAAGTTATTCTTCATCTTAGTTTAGAAGTAATATATATTTACATTATTAACTGAATTGTTTTAAAATGTGAATTAGTTATTTTATAAATTAATTAATTTTAATATCACAAAGGGGAGAATAGTTAAATTTCTACATATATTTTAAAGTGTTTCTGTATAAAATAATCCATTACAAGTATTATTTTTACAGTTACCAAACTGAAATTAAATATTGCTTTGTAATAATGCTCAAAAATATCCAACAAATTATATGTAGATTTATTTGTCATTAATATTAAATGAAACTAATATGAAACTAATTTAACTATTTCCCCATTTTCTTTATTTTATAATGCTGTAATATTGTTGTGCTATTAGTATAGTATATAGCCTTTTAAATTTTCGAATTTAGTTGTATTCATTTTCAATAAGTACCTAATTTCTAAATATAAAAGTATTACATTTAATATGGTAAATAATATAACCATTTGAATATTGTTTTATAATTGAATGGCATAAACAACAGAACTAATTTTGTATTTTAAAAATTGAAAAACTTCATAATTACTTGTAAACAGTGTATAAAAAATGTATTTTTTAGTAAATTTATTATTACACATGTTTTATACATTATATACTATTGAAAAACTATGTAATATGTGTAACAAAATAATATGTGATTAACAAGTTAAATAATTTGTTCAAAATAATGATATTTTTGACTTATGCACTATTTAAGGTACTTCTCTAAATTATGAAATACATTTGATTGTATATTAATATTTATGGTAGGTATGCATAATTATTATATAATTTTAAATGAATGTCTTTATTTTAATTCAATAAACCTAAGATTATAAATAGACTCAGAAGAAAAAGTCAAAAAAATATAAGGAGCAGGGAGAAGTAATCACCAGTAACTGAAAAATTAAGGGAAGTTATTATTTGAATAACCTCCAACAACATGTTCACCAATAATTTCTAAAAAATATTTGATAATAAGTATGTAAAACTATATTGCTTATACAGACCCTTAAAGTATAAACCACCAAAACAAATGTATTTTAATTTTACACTTGAAGGTGCTTTAAAATGTTTAAACCACCAAAACAAATGTATTTTAATTTTACACTTGAAGGTGCTTTAAAATGGAACTTCACAAATATATATTTTGAAGATAAGTCCTTGAAAAAATTATTTGAAAATGAAATGGAAATATTGCTTAAAAATTCTCTAAAATATAATTTAGAAGTGTTTGTGTTTTTATATAGATTAAGTAAAAAATAAAGAAAAAAAGTATGTTGCATTATTTTTAAAACTGATAATTATCATTCTATTCATTTACAAATATTATGCACACTTTTGCAAAAGCTGATTTTCCAAACAATTTATTAACTTGCTGCATTTATTTATTGAACTTGTATATATTGTGCAATTTAAAAACTTTTAATGAGAATATACAATTTTCAGAAATAATAGTTTTGTAGCAAAATGTTGCTTTATATTGAAATAAAGTTTTATTCATATTCATAATTTTAAAAACAGCTTCTAATAAAATCAATCCACAGATATTATTAAAAACAATAAACTATTACAGCATAACTGGACCATGTAAGCAACAATATATATATATATATCTTACTGATAGAAAATTTAGACATCTATGAAAACGTAAATTCTTTAGATTAAATAATGTAATGCTGCAATCAATATGTAGTTCACTATATATAAAATGTCTATGCAAAATAATGAATTAAAATTATTTACTAATGTCACAAATTAATTCTGTTCTGCAAAATATTGTAAATCTTAATAACTTAATTAGGAATCACTCTAAAACAGAAATGTGAAACAAAATTAAAAAAGTTTGACTTTTCAGGATATCTTAAATTGCAATATTCACATTTAAACAATAAATTTAATACATTAAACAATTGTTTACTATTTTTCTGTTACAATTTAAATCCTAGATTAAATTATTGACTAGAAGTATATGGAAAAATTAAAGATTGTCACATATAATTAAAAATAATACAATCAAATTTTAAACATTGTTTTTTAAAAGACAAATTCTTTTCTATATTCTTTCCTATACTATACATAAAATATTTAAAATAAAAGAATAAACTATCAACACATAAAATTATGTATTTCTAATAAAAAAGCTGCCATCATGTATTATATACATAATAAGAACACATGAAAACATTCATCAGAGTATAACAAGAAATGATAATATCATATTATTATCAATAACTGATACAACAACTAAATTATAAATATTATTGATGCTACAAACATTTGGAATAGCATACCAAACAATATACAAAAACTACAAAATTGCACAAAGTTTAAATCAGAACTTATATATTTTCTCAAAATGAAATTGTAATATTAAATTATATCATCCATATTTTTAAAAACATTATTTGTGTAATAAAAAAATGAACTTGTGGAATAAACATTATAAATATTATAAATTAAATAAAAAAATATTGGAAGATGTTAAATAAGTCAGAAAATATGTTATAGTAATTGTTAAAGAGTTTAATAATAATAAATATTATAAAATGCGTGTATACATATATACCTTGCTAACTGTCTGCACCATTCTAGAAAAACCTAATTTTACATTATGAAATGACTGTACTATTATGCCATATTATATAATAAGCTGTATTTATTTAAAATCCTTTATTTGATTATGCTTCCTATTATAAAAAACAATGCTTTGTGTAAACCATAATGTTTATTTTCAAAGTAATTAAACTATTGTAATCTCGGAACTCGAAAGTGTCTTGGCTTATCATTTTATATACAATAATATATATAAAAGTACTGACATATTATTATTTAATAATACATTTTGTGCCCTCCGAAAAGCTCAATTTTTAGTTTGAATTTTCTATATGAAATGTGACGGTGGATAATATTAGAATTTTTAAAATAATCATTGTATTGTGTCAATATTTGTAAATACAATATATAATAAAATATATATTTAAAGTATAGTATTTGAAGTAATCTAGTTATAATGATTTATTATAATAATATGATTTATTTAAAATTCTTTTTTTTCAATTGTGTGTGGTTTTTTATGCACCATAATAATTTAGCAATAGTAAATAATAAAGTACACATATTATTAAAAATATTTATTATTAAAAATAAAAAATGCTAACACTAACAATTATCAATACATGTTAAATTTCAAACTGAGTAATCGTGTAAAAAAAGGTTATTATTAATAATTTTTTCATTGAATAAATTAATCAGGTATTTGTATTATACTTAGAATCTTGAAGTGTTTACATTTAGCATCTGCTATTGATGAACATTATAAATGTGTTTTTATTTATTTCATGCATAACATCAATATGTTTTTTTTGTATTTATAGTGAGCTATGGTTATACTAAGTCCAAGAATTCAACAATCACTTATCCAGTTAGAGCAGGATAATGTATAAACAGTATTAGATACTCCTATATGTTAAAATATAAAAACGTAAATTTACCTTAACATAGAGGAATGAAGAAGAATTTGGTCACATTTCACTGTGGTATGTATGCATGGAAATAAAATTGTGGACTGGTAGTACACATAGAATAAAAAAAAATTTTTGGAACCTCAGTTTTAAAGTAGTTTGCAAGGTTAGATGCACAATTCAATATTGACGTTAGAAATACTATATATAAGTGGTTTTTAAATAAAATATTACATTTATTATGTGTTGTTTTTTGATTATATACTTGGAATTGATTATTGTGGGATTATATCAGAATATATGATTTATTAAAAAAAATGTGGCACACTATGTGTGAATAAATGTGCCTGGATATTTTATGTTATACTGTTACACTAGTAAAACTGCTATTTTTATAACTTGATTTGTTCCCAGAGCATACTGTACAAAATGGTCAAATTGTATTGTCAATAAAAGCATTATTTTAGACAACTAGTTATAAAATTAAAGTATGCATATCGTGAGGCAATCTTTATTTTGAAAAATACAATTTTTCATGGTGCATTTCATAGGAGTAAGTGATGATTTTATGAGATGTTTTCGTAATTTTGTGCCCGATGTAAATATGACTGTTAATGTTTTATAATATGATTAATATACTTTTTTCAATGTATATCATGCAGTACTTCAAAATGCCCTCAAGTGTCTTCATTACTGGCTCGGCTCGTGGTCTTGGGTTGGAGTTTGTGAAACAACTTGCCTCAACTCCAGATTGGGTTGGAGACATTTTCGCTGCTGCTCGAAATCTCAGTGATTCTGTAGGTCTATTGATTAATTTTTGTTATTTAACAGAATAAATTATTCCGTTGTTCATTCATTTTTCTTTCTCCAGTACATTTAGTATAGAACAGTTGACGGTAAAACAATAATAATTTCAGTAATTTTAAAACAATATTGTCATACTTCGCAATAAGCTAATGTTCTGCCTCGTTGAACAAACCTAACTTTTGATTGCTTTTGATCCTCCTCATCTATAGTTTGGTATATTTTTATTATTATACTACTTATAAAATAAGCTATAAGTAGTATATATGCTATTTGGGTATTATTTTAAATTGCTGGTTATTTTAATAATAATTAATAATATTTTTTTTTATTCAAGTTAAATGTATATATTTTAAGATGAACATATTTTTTCTATTAATGTTACAAGTTTTAGCTCCTAATATCATCAGCAATTATGAAAACCCAAAGGGGTATAAAATTGTTCAATAATAACACAATTTTCTCTTGTGTGTTAAAATAATCTAAATTATATTTATTATATTTTTTAGTTAGATAAAATTATTTTAGCCACTGAGTTCAAAAACTTATTTTCTTTGAGGTTTAAAAAATTGTTATACCCCCCTCTCGTCCGACGTACGATGGGTTAAGATCTGATCAACGAACTAATTGGATTGTGTTAAAGGTTTTTCTAAGAAGTATGTTGAACATTATAACAATATTTTACTGACATAATTTTACCATATTAGCTATCATAAGTTTTCTGAACACCTTCAGAAAACATAGTCTTCACTTAATCCGTCAAATAGTGGAAACCTGTAGAGTGTAAACCTAAACAATACTTTATCAAATTGTACTTCCAGACCTCAAAAAGACAGAAAACCCTTTTGATAGTTCTGTAGTGGTAACACAGGCAACGGAACTGAAATGTGGAGCAACTGGAATGTTCAATTGTTTTATATTTGTAGTTTATAATTTTATAATTGTATTTTTATTAAAAATATTTAAAAGTGTGGTCTAATTTAAAGCATATATATATCAATAGGCCAATTTCAATCATCATTTCAGCTGAAGGAAATTATTCAGGCTCATCCCAACGTGCATTTTGTTCAACTAGGTATGTTTGCTTCAATGTTATGCTAATATAAAAGTGTTTTAAATAATATCAGTAATTGTTTTGAATATTTTGTAATAGAGCTGATCAGTTTACAAACGTAGCTTGTTTGGTTAAAAAAGAGTCAAAAGTCACCTCGTCATCTATACACTTTCTACACTGCGATTGTGAACTTTTCAAACAATTGTTGCCTGAGATGTCAGTTTAGTTTAGTCATTTAAGCTGTACATCGTGGTCCATTAATGCCAATTTTTTGTTTTCTACATAGTTGCAGGTCTATTTTTTGTTAGTCTAATTTACTGTTAGCCAATTAAATTGCACTTCCCGTTGCGGAGAATCAAGTTGATTCTTTGATAGTTTCCTCGATTCCTCTTTGTGACCCCTTTGGCACTCTGGGACAATACAATATTGAACTCATTTGGATAAAACTTAATTTCTATATTCACACTCCTTTTTGGATCTATTTCAGCGTTCAAAAAAAATCATTTCATCAAATCGATGTCGAGAAAATGTGAAAATTGTAAAATCCTCTTTTTAAATACACATTCAGCCAGTAGATCGAAGCAAGTTTCGACTCAACCCGAGGGAAAAAACTACGACTGAGGTTTTTTGACAAGATCGAA
>JAUZND010003157.1:0-12423 GCA_034780555.1 Coelogynopora nodosa
CAGATATCTTGGAAAGATCATAAAACCAATGCTTATGTCCTGGAAAGGGTGGAAGCACCGAATAGCCTAGTCAACAATGTGAACAAGAAGAAGCTGGACTACTTTGGCCATATATCGAGGCGTAACAATGATAACTTGGAGAAGGCAATCATGAATGGCGGAATTGATGGAACTCGTCGACAAAGCAGGCCTAAACTGAAATGGATAGATGGAATCAAGAAAATGCTGAACGACAATATCTAAAAGGCCGCAGAACTGGTTCAAAACCGGGATGACTATCGAAAACTTTGCAAATTTGTCACCGCTGACCGAAACCGACCATAAGGATATTGATGATGATTATAGTCGAAAGTAGATATTTTGTATATTCATAAATTATTTAGTATTCATTTCCAATCCATATTTTACAATAAGTATTGTTAATTGGTCTCTTTTTAAGATTTCTAATTGTTATGCCTAACTTTTTTTAAACCATCGGCATTTGCAAGATGAGGGTTATATAAAGAAAAACCACAATCATTTATTTTTTATTGTGGTTTTTCTTAACATTCCTTACAAGTGACCACTACCTGTCTTTATTTATCATGAGGGTTATACGTGAAATAAAATATTTTAAAAATTATATTAGTTATTATTAATTTTCAAAATATATGAAATCATTACACAGGTAATTTAATCTTATTAAAAATTGTATATTTAAAACAATTGCGTCTAAATATTTACTGATAGAAAAGGCTTTTTAAAACAAATATTAATGAGGAATCATTATTGTCCACTGTTATTTTATTTAATAATTTACCATACAATTATATTCTTCATAAGAGAGTGAATAGTTACATGTATATACTAAATTGAATAAATTAAAATAATTATCCACGCGGCTGTATATTCAACTAATGTCATAAATGTAAACAAAAACTACTGTAAAGATCATATATGAGATATAAAATAAAAACAAAAGACATCAAGAATAAATAGTATATTAAACATAACAAAATATATCTTATGAACGTATTGAAATATCTAAAAATGTGTTTTTAAATAAGACTGGAATTACATTTTGAAGTAAATCAATTTAAGATATTTATAGTTTTCCCATAAAAAATATAAATAAAATAATAAATCTAGGCAAAATTATTAAGAAGTGTATATAATCAACAAATGTATAAATAGAAATTCAATCTGACTAATAATGACTGTGATCCTGATTGCTAATACTCATAAAAGTTAAGAAAACAAGTAAGAAAATTGTAGTAAATGTAGTAAATGTAGAAGAAAAGAAAATGTAGTAAAACAAATCTCCGCTTGTGAACACATTAAAAGCAGTAATGAAAGTTATACATATCAACAATAACAAAATAAAATGTTCAATTAATATTTAGAAAATAAATCAGAATCGATACGATGAAATAATACAAATCACTATCAATTTATACCGGGCGGAAATAATTTTTCAACATATAATATAGTTAGAATAACATATAAAAAGTTACATTAACGTGTAATTAATGTCTGATAAATACTTAAGATTGAATAAGTGAAGTTTCATAACAATTAGATAAAAATAATGCATTTAACTAACTGTTGCGACAAAATAGGATAGGTTGTGACTTCTGATTAACAAAACATCCGCATTAATATTTACCATAGTCACGTATACCTTGATGCAAATGTTTAACTAATAGATATAGGCCCTAACTCAGTTTTAAGGAATTACTCAAATTTGCTATTTTGGGCTAAAAAATAGAAGCGGTGTCGGAGTTCCTTATATTTACCAAATTTACCAATAATTGTGGTACTGACTGTTTGAAAACCCTCTTTGTCCATCATTGCCTTCAGGGAAGCATTCCCCATCTGATCCAAAACTAAAATGAAAGTATATCGGCCCTTTAAACGCTTCCAGAAATTTCTGGTGTGAACTGCAGCATCAGTGTAGGACATGATAGCTATGTCTCCACTAGGTAAGGAAGTCACATTAGTTTCTTTCATTGAAAGACACTGCAAACAAATTTTAAAATAAAAATTATGTATAATTACACTATAATTTCATTAATTATCTCAATACATCTAAACTATGCATAATTGATAAAATTATCGAATTTTAGACAGTAATTACCACAAAATTTTCATTTATTTTATATAAATTATCAGTTTTTATAACAAAAAAACCTAATATTTGTAATCGTATATTTAATATATTATTGTATATTAAAAATACATAATTTTTTGTTTAGGTTTTTAAAAATTGTATTAATAGAAATAATGTTTTTATGCTTTAATGCTTTTCTAACCTTAAAAGAAATCGTGTAGTTACACTTGACATCTTTCAATACGTCGAGATATTCTTTCCATTCAGAAATGCGATCAACACCAGTGAAATGAAGATGCTGTTTACATTCAAGCGTTTCTTGCATCATTAATAATATAGCTGCAATACATGGTCCTGGGCCGCAGCCTATACTTACGATATTCTCAGCCTGGAATTAAATAAATACATTATACATATATGCACCAAGATGAGTATGGAAAAACGTAGTATTTTATAAAATAATTAAAACATACCTTCTCGAAAATTGCCCTTGATTTCATCGCCTGAATAGTCAAGCACAACCAAAATAACATATGGTATATGAATTGTTATTGTACGGGTACTTACCTGCTCAAAATACACACTTGAGTCATCACTTGAGGCATTGATAATAAAATCCAAGGCCTGTGAAGTAGTATTCATTCGACCTCCAAATTTGTTAATAACATAAAGCGTTCTGAAATATATAATGTATAAGATTTTTATGTTCACAACTTTTGTCAAGTTCCGAAAATTGTAGCCTATTCATAATAAGTAACCAACAAAGACTGCATCCATCGAACGACCCGGCATTCAGGAATACTCTAAAATATATAATACCAATTTAATCCAGGAATTAATCCCGGATTTACCTATAAAAAAATGTTTACGAGTATATTTTTCTTTAGTGAATAGGCCATCTAGGGACCTATACAACATGTAAAGAGTATATAAAATCTAGGAATAAAAGGCATACATTAAATCAAGGTTTTATACTAGCAGGGACGTCTATTTTTTAAACCCTCTTTAACCCGGATTGGTAGCAACTCTAGCATCCCAACATTAATACATTATCTTAGGGGCCAGATCGTTCGTGTTTAGATACTGTCAAAGATAGTTACTGTGTAAAAACTAGTTACTATAGGTGATATAAACTCCACAACTCAATAACTAATGGTATTCATTATTTCTATTATAATAATATAAATGAATCCATTTTAAAAATACTAATAAACAATACAAATAATAGGAAGATTTACCTGAATCCATGATCACAATACATTGACGATACTTTCATTTTATCTGTCACACGATTCCATAACTTTAGGCATGCTTTGGCGTACTTCAATTCGTCTGGAGTTAACAGATCCCTTTTCTTGATTGCGAATTGTTTAGCAACAAATAGAAAAATTATTTTGCCACAAGTAATAGCGGGCAAAGTAATTATATTTTTTGTATTAAGTGGTTGACTCATGGTACTAAGAACTGTGTCGGATATTGGACTTGGATAGCCAGATTCTTGTAGTATTTTTTTCGGAGGGGGCGATTCGTTTGGAGTGCTGTCCTGTTCCATCTCTAAAATTTATTTAATTATATATATATATAATGCATTGTCAAGATATACTCAGTGAAAAAATAATATAGAATGTTATGATAAATAAAAGAAATTTAATTCATGAACTGATCGTAATATGAAAATATTATTTTAAGGCAAATTTCAGATGAAAAATTTAGCTCTTAGAAAATCATAAGTTTTACAGTATATAATGAAATACATCATTAAAACAATAAATTACATTAAGGTTTATTATGGATTAGTGTCAACATATTAGTATTTATAAAAATTTAGTTCTTTAGGAGTCAGAAAAAAATTCTAAGAATATCGAAAGTTATTTAAAAAAATCGTCGGCGTTGTTTTTTCCAATCAATGAAATCAATTAATCGAAATAAATAAATCTGGAAAATCAGTATAACCCAATAAAAAATTGCAAACACACAAACCAAGTAATGTCTGACTGAGTTAAGTCACTAAAGGATGGTAGTGTGAAGAAGCTGATCATCACTGCATTAGTGCCACGTATTCCAGAAAATTACCGAAATATATTATAAGTATTTAGTCAAATCTCAAACTGGACGACGTTTCCCTTCCCTTTACAATTGTCACCGACTTGAAACGTTCTAATATCCTGGTTGGGTTAATGGCTCAAGGGTCCAATCACCCTTGCATGTGGTACTATGTCTCGAAAGCGGATCTACTCTTGTGTGCTACCGGTGAATTGTGTACCCTGGAAAGTCTTCGATAACTTTTTTGGAAATGGCGCAAAGCTTGCACACACAAGAAGGCTGCTAAAGCGTATGGCAATGTTGTCCACCTGCCAATTTTCAAAAACAAAAACAACGACAATGTGATTTTAGACATTATTCCGCCGCCTGAGCTTTATCTGTTTATTGGACCAATCATGACAATGTTCAAAGGACTGAAGAGTGTGTGGGCGGAAGCTGAAGAGTGGGAAAAACTGTGTCATGTGGAACAGGAGGGGTACTACGTTGGCGTGCTCAACGGAAATTATTGTATTCGCTTGTTGGTCCAATTAGTTGTATTACAATTAATACAAAATATCCGAGCTTTCACCTTTCATCAAGAATGCATAATCATGGTGTGAAAATACGTAGATACATATATTTAGTTATATTATAATATAAATACAATGACATTTACACTAATTATTACGACGATTTGTCGTGATATTTAACTAAAATAATCTAATAAACGGAAGGGGAAGGTTGGAGAATTCCTAAAACTAATAAACGAGGGGGTCGGAATATGCACGGAGTAGTTAAGAAATTTGCCAAATATTAATAAGCTGAGGCAGACAAATATTCGGTGACTAAGAGTACAAAATAATACAAAACTTTACCCGAAATCGTTATGATCGTACATAGACACTTTATGTTTATTATTTTCATATTCCTATTTTTAAAGCAACTACCGGCTTCCTTTAACTCAGTTTCAGTAAGCTGAGATTTTTTACTTTCTGCAAAACTGGTCAGGTAGCAGCTGATAAAAAAATTGTTTGGGTTACGACTTCATTGGGTTTAGGAAGGGCAAAAAATTCCATAGTCATTAATGTCTAAAAAATACTGATTGATAAGACAACATATTTAAACGAGTGGTACCAGAAATTCTGATAATTATTATAATAAATATCCCTAACGAATTAATTAATAAGAAACACAAAATTATTTTAAAAAATTAATTATTTAAAATAAATTTAGTCAAACTTGTTAAAAGCAACACAATTTATGAAGCTTGAGATATTTTACTCATAGTTACAGATGATAGTTTAATTTATTAAAAATTGATTATTATTTTTGTAATTAATATTACTTTTAAAATAATCACTTGCATAAACATTTACAGCTAATTTAGGAAAAGTTTGGAATACCAAAAAAGCATATTACGTTATAAATATACAACTCTATTTAAAATTCCAGTTTTTTTCAATAAACTTTTTCATCAATTTTTCATTAGGCTACGCATTATAATATACTGTACACTTATAATTACATCAATCACCATATCAAAAAGCTTAAGCGGACACGTCTTTTAAAAACCATAGAAATATTGCAAGTTCAGATTTTTATTCAATTTTTTTTTAATGAAATGTTTAAATAAAAAATAAATAAAAAATATGTATACAGTGTTAAGGCATATAAGATATTTAGCGAAATGTGTATCATTACAACTTAATTTTTAAAAACAAAATAGAACCAATATTTAAAACAGTCGCAATTTAGATTTGGAAAAACACATTTTAAAACATTAGAACAATTTGTAGACAAGTTGTTAAACCTTATTTAGATTATCTAGAACCAATCTTAGTAAAGTCTTAATTGTTTGATAAAAAATATATAATAATTGTGACGTGAATTATTATTGACTTTTCTTTTAGTACGAAACGTGCCAATTTTGAAAATAGAATGAAATATTGCAGAAAACGACAAAATATCTTAGATATAAACACAAATAATATTATAAATATAATATGTCTAACATAATAATTAAAAACCAAATGCATACACTGCAAAAAGTTTATTAAAACAAAAAGCACATTAACAACAAAAAATTACATTAAAAAAGTTACAAGTTCAAAGTTCTAAAAAAGATCAAATGAAATAAAAAACCAACCTCTGCACAGACGTAGGCGATAATCACAAATTAAAACAATTACTTTATATCAAAAATTGAATATAATAAAATTGTAGATCTAGATTAATATTGAAAACATATTATAATACAAAATAATCAGATATTAAAAAATGCATATCGAGAATAATAAGAAAAATAGATATGCATGGTACAATAATACAGAACGAAAAATTGTTTAACAGCCATAAAAACAAATTGTCTATAGCAAAAATAAACAAAAAACATAAAAAATACGAGTGAGAATAAAACATTCTATAAGTCAATATTTACGTATAATGGCTAAAAAAGAAATAGAGTTACTATCAAATATGCCTGCTTCTGTGGTTGTTATTAATGAGTAAACCAGAAGCCCAATCGAATTCTAACTAGTCGACAATTGCGTAAAGAAAAAAAACGATAATTATGATTTTTAAGAGGTTTACCATTGCTGTCAGTAGCAGGAGCATCGAATACTTGAAACCCTTTCTCTACCAAAATTGTCTTAAGCTTCTCATCAGTTATATCCAGAACTAAAATTAAAGAATAGCGACGCTTTAATACTTCCCAGAATTGTTCGATGTGCTGTTCTGCGTCGGTGTAGGACATGATGACTACATCTCCACGATTAAGAGGTCACATTGTTTTCATCAATTGTACGATGCTGAAAATAAACGATACATTTTATAAAGTATATATGACATTTAAAAATATATATATATTGAAAAGTTTGACATTTAAAAAATATATAAAATACAATTTTTAAAATAATATTTCGTGTACTTTGCGACTAATTATAATATTGAATTTTATGGTTTTTAAAATTCAATTTACACGAATTCAATAATTCAAAAGTCATGAATTCAATTTACATGAATTGAATTTTATAAAAAAAAATTAAAAATAATATATTGGTAGAACGACCTAATAATATAGCTCACCACATGAAAAATTTCATTTTCAATATATAGGAACTAGTTAGTATATTTTAAAATAGCATTCAAAGAATCTGAAACACTTCTCATTCTAGATTCAAACAATTTTTTTACGTACATTGATCTAAAATATATATAACTTGTAAAACGATTTATATTAGCCATATAATATTGTTTGGTACATTAAACAAAAATATAAGAATATAAAAACTATAGTTATGACAAAATGTATAGAATTTATCACGTCATGAAGATAATGAAACAAATCTTGTGCAAAATGTAAACATGATTTCTACTAAAATTTAAAAAATTATTGAAAATCAACATTTGTTGAGATTTAAGTCAGAGCTTTATGTCACAACTTTAAAAAATATAACCACATAATTTTTTTTAAATATTGCCTATTTGAGTTCACACAAAATAATAAAGGCCCCTTTTAAAAAATATATATTTTAATATATAAAAACGAAATTGTAGAAAGTACAGTGGAATTATAAATTCCGTATTAATATAATAATAAATAAGTATATATAAATATAAAATAACATTAATCATTAAAAAATTCTAAATATTTCTTCCGAATTAATTTTTTTTTACAGTGAAGGTATTTAAAGCCTTCAAAAAATGCCTAAGACAATATTATATTTTAGTTGTAGGCTAATACCCAAGAAAAAAATAATTGTTTTTTTTAAATATAAAAAAAATTATTTGCAGAGATTTAGAAATTATTAAAATATTACCTGTTTTTCCTTAATGTTTCAAGTAATTGTATATTCAAAAAATTCATACATTTTTCCATAAGAGAACGAACCCTGCAATCAGAATATAAGTTCGGCTTGTCGAATGTACTCGCACCGTGAATTATGCACATAACTTCATTATGAATCATATTGACGATCACCAATTACAAAAAGATGACCGACCCAGTATTAAATTTGTATCGGTGTTGTATTCCATTTAATAACTTAAAATGCAACATTGTATTTTTACTTATTTTATAGTCAATACATAGAAAATACATTAGTTACATAGAAAAAAGCACAACGGGACTCACAATAAATTCAATAGTGATGGTGTCATCGACAAGATTCAATGCATCGAGATAATCTTTCCATCCATCATAACTATCAACACCAATAACATGAAGACGATTGCTGCATTTAAAATCGTCTCGAAGTGTCGATACTACACCAGTAATGCAGGATCCAGGACCACATCCAATACATACAATAGTAGACGTCTGGCATAAGGGAAACAAAAACAATTTATGGAAACAATTTTGCGCTTTGCTGTATTATTTGTAGAAACATACTTTTTCAAGAATTTCCTTCGATTTTTTTGCCTTAGTAAATAAAACATAAACAGAATACAACAAAAAACAATATTTATTAGAACATTTATACAATATTTTATTGTGAAATACAGAATTGAATATAACGTGACTTACCATTTCATTATTATCACTAGAAAATTTTAAAATAGCTTTCAAAGCATCGGAAACTCTTCTTGTTCTAGAATTAAACACGCCTTGTTTAACGTACATAGTCCTAAAAATAATATATATAACTTGTAGAACGATTTATATTAGCCATATTATGATATACGGTGGTGCGCATAAGTCTATTTACTCATAAAAAAACAATAATAGACATACCAAACAATCTTGTTTTACTCTTTACAGACGCACATATCGATTATTATTAATATCGCTCTTGTCAATCCTTGTTTTCACAATATGATTTGACACCATAGAAATTTAAATTTAAACAGTAGGTCTGTGTCATAATTCTGTCTCAAAATGTATTCTTATTATGGCATTGCAGTTGACTCTAGACAAGCGCGTTTTTGTGCAGAGCTACAACTGCAGCATGCATACGAAGAGAAAGTGGTCCTCCATTTCGTGTATGTACTGACAAAAACAAGGAAAAGGTGCGCGATCTATTTACGGATAGCCCCAGGAAGTCTCAGGTGCGCGCAAATCTTCAATTGGGAATTCCAATGCATAGCCTTCAGAAAATTATGAAAGATCTAAGACTGAAAATCTGGCGTCCTTGCCTTCTCTATGCTCTCAATGAAGGCGATATTGATGACCGACCAGTTGAATTTTCCCAGTAGATTTTAGAAAAAATCCACAATGGTGACACTTTCAATATAGATTTATCTGGACAGATGAGTCTACTTTCAAGTGGAATGGCCCCGTAGACCTACACAATGCAGTTTACTAATATTCTGATACAAATCCTCATCTGGTAACTGAAAGTAGCAACCCTTCTCCGGGTATCTCTTTGTGGGGAGCTGGTATATTAACATATGCAGTATATATCTGGTATGTCAACTGGTATATTGGGACCTAACTTTTTTATGGTACTATTACTGCTGTCAAATACCTTTAAATTGACATTCCTAATGATGTCTGGATGTAAGATGGCGTCCCACCTCACTTACTAAATAATTGTTCGCGATTTCCTAAACCAGATTTTCGACACATGGATAGGCAAGACCGGAACCATAGAATGGGCTCCAAGATCGCCGGACTTACCCCATATAAGTATTCCATGTAGGGAATTAACAATGAACGCATGTACTCATATGATGTGAGGACACTCGAGAGGCTTAGGCAATCAACAGGTTCCAACAACTCAATAATGACAAAGAACTCTGTCGAACAATTGCTCATTCAGTAAGTAAGAGATAGGCTACTGATTATTATATATTGAGAATGAAAGCAAACATATTGAAAATCATTTGTAATAATTGTTACAACATGCTGAACACTTTACAACTTTTAAAGTCATAATGTTTTCGACTATGTATTTGTTTATAAATATACAATCTGATTGTTTGGTATATGTCTATTATTGTCTTACTATATTTGATCAAATGTTACGCAAACAAATAAGTAATATAATAGGCCACTAATTTTAAAGTACACTCTTAATCAAAAAGGTAAAAAATCAAGAAGAGACTTATGCACACCACTGAATATTTAAACATATTGTACAAAGAAAGTAAATTGTGATTCAAACGGCTTTTTATTAAATTAAAGTTTAAATTAATTAATAATCTCGTTGAAATTTAAAAACAATAGTCTAGAGTCCGATTAAACCAACCGAACATAAGTTTTAATTTTTATGGATTTACCATTTCATGATTTTTCTCAGCATATCAGTCATACATTTTAAGATTTTCAAGTGACGCAGACATCCTGAATTATTAGATTTTAGGTCAATAATTATATAATTTAATAATGGAATATGTTGAAAATATATAATAAAATTAACTTAAACTAATAAACATAATTATAATAATATGTATGTATTTATAATGCGCTCCAAAATGAAATACGTCGTCTGAAAAATATGCAAAATACTATCACACAACCAAAGACTTGCCTGAATAAGGGTTCACCATTCAAAAATGCTACAGTTGATTTAGGAGATTCTTTATTAAACTTGTTTATGAACAGTTTTGCTTTTTCCTTATCTTCAATACTAAGTTTGTTGTATTCCGAATCAGCTAAATCAGAAACAGCTTTTAAAAAAACTGTTTTCATTTTTCCAGCAGCAACTTCGCCGGATTGTGAGCTACTGGTACCACATGAACCAATTCTTTGTGATTTTGCTCCAATTTCAACTGTATCATCATCCGCGCTTCTTTTGTTCTTGTCTAAAAAATAATGTAAACATAACCATTATTAGTAACTTTGTATTGTGAATATTACAATTTTAACTGCTATTAAAAAGAATTGCTGTTAGATTATAGTAATTATAAGATTAATTTATATTGAGACAGAAAAGCATTTTAGCAATATAATTTTTTTTCTGAATTTAGAATTTTCAACGGTTTTGTGAATCCCTTCAAGTCATGAAACAATATATGGAAACGTATCCTCCTTTTCATGGGGAACCTTCAGACTATTGTTTATAGATATCCGATTATAGTTGATCAAAAAGAACTGTTAATTACTTTTAAATTGCTGTCGATTCTAACAATAATCTGTTCTGTAGCCATCAACGTTACCAAATAACTAAATAAATAATGTAATCTTGATTTAAATTATCAAAACAATGTCTGTATTACATTATATTTTATGGATAGGCTATGTAACAACCTGTCAAAAATATTATAAATCAGTATAGTGGGGAAATAACAAAATACAGAAATATTAAGTAAAAAATTAGTTATGTTGTACAAAAGTATAATACGTTATACCAAGTTAATATTTTAAAAACTTTTATAAAAAAAATATATGAATATTTTTAAACAGCTACATTAGGAACAAATATTTTTAAATATTAACGTTTGTTACGTATAATATTAATATTTTTTATATACAAAATGTTCAGATATTATAAATGTTGCCATTCATATAAATGTTTAAATATTATTATTTTTCTGTAGTTTTATGTAGTTTTTATATTCACGCTGATACTTATTTTAACATTGTAAAACTTTGGAAGGTACAGGTATGACATAAAATAACATCGTTCTCGCAAACGTTACTATTAACACAATGGACAAGTATCAAAATTTTTCAAAAAACCGGTCATCTGATATGGCGTACCTTTTTGGCTAGTAGATCGTGTTATTGGTGTATTCCTTGTACTTTTGGAACCTTGCGCATTGGGATTGTTCATTGCCTGAAAAATAGTACAAAATTAATTATATTACTAAATGGGAAATATTTGACTAGTCACAAACATATATTAAATATATTATGCATATACGGCTTTATCGAATCAATAATAAATAAAACATAGATAATAAGAACTCTCCATGCGGTTTTTACGATAGAGTATAGATCAAATTGATAGACACAATAATTAACAGGTAAATCCATCTGTAGACCGGTTTCGGGGTATTTTGCCCCTCATCAGTTTCAGAGTAGGAATCGAACCTGCAACCCAGCGATCCGTGAGCGAACTCACTTACCACTATGCGACATCTTCGCCTGTCAACCATTGTGTCTAACTTTAGTATGAAGCCGACCGCAAATGCACTTTATACATAAAGACGCATAGAGAGACGCCTGGCTCAAGCGTAATGTAACATAATAAAACATAGTTATAAACAAAAATTGTTTGTTATTCATTTAGTAAAGTTATTCATAATTAAAAATAAAAACATAGAATTTTTTAAGGTATTTGTATTTATACGAATTGATGATTAACGAGTCAGTCGGGAAATTTGGCACTCTAATAAATACGTAATTAAAACGTATTAGTATAGACTCA
>JAUZND010003158.1:0-12420 GCA_034780555.1 Coelogynopora nodosa
TTATACAACATAAATACAGTACAACAGCAATCTTTTAGTTGTATTTTTATGCAATCTAGATTGAAAAGTCTAAAAAAAATTCGGCGCTGAGGGCCGGTTTATAGGCTCGGCGGAAGCCGAGCCATGGGCTCATGGATAATCTTTTCGGGAAATTTGAGAAATGTATGTTGGGTGCCCTGTACTTAAAATGCTTAAATGTCCTTGATTCTTCAAGTATTAAATAATTACTTCAAAAATGAACTTTTATCTCTTTACTTTTTTTATTTATAGCAAGTAGTGTCCCATATCTTCTTAGATTCTGAAGGCACCTAGTTTTCATTTTAATTATATTATAATAACATGTTTCATTTTATTATTTTGCATTGCATGTTTGCCATAATAAAATAATTGTATTATTAATTTTAATATACTTTGACATTTCTAACTGTTCAGTATTTTATTACCTCGTACGTCTATGTAAAATGATGCAAATGGTTATAAAAAATATGCTGCCTATTGTTCAATCTAATATATGACATTATTAAATTGCGTTATAGTATATCATAAAATGTTCTAAAAAATTCGTTACAGTAAAAACGCGGAAACCCTGAAAAACATTATAGTGTGCTACAATGTAAGGCACAAGTTGACATCAAACCTACCCAAGGGGGGGGGGGGGGGGGGTTAGGAAAAAGAAGAGGGGAAGGTAGTAAAAAAATGGAGAGGGGGTTTCAAATTGGAATCCCCCCCCCGTAAAAAACCTTCGGGTAGGTTTAGTTGCCACACGTATCAATCCTCCAAAAGAGAACACACAGCCCCCTCCACCGCATCCTGACAGGCGACATCACCGGAGCGGGGGAGAGCATCCCACTCAGCTGTCCACGCACAGACGCGGGTCGTGTCAGGGGGAACGGCGGCAGTGTGGTGGTCCTGGAGATGCACGAGGACCCCTTGACCAGCACCATGTCCTCCGCCTCGGTCCACTCGCCCCACTCATACACGGGGGGGCGTGGTGGGGGTGGGGGTGGGGGGGCCGCCAGGTTCAGTGAGAACAGTGACCGAGGTGAGCTACAGGGAGCTATAGGGAAGTTGGTCGATATTTGGTTCATGTTTGTACTATTGTATGAGAATCACTCATAACTCTAATATATGAGTCTGTTATGCTCGTCTTGTCAAGACATATTATCTCATTAAAACTTGGAGTGATCGTGAACAGCACAAAGTAAACCGTTTTTCTGTGTCCATAATGGTCGATATAACTATTTTAAAAGTGTATTAAAGTCTGTGTTTTGCAATGTTATAATTAATTAACTTTTATGATATTATCACATTTTGTTTGTTATATTTATTCAAAATAATTTATAATTTTTATTTGAACATTCTCTGAACTCAGTATTTTATATATTCTAGCCTTCCTTTCCTTAGAATTTTCACTTTGTCTCTGATTTATTATAGTAGTTTTGTATCTTTTCCGTTTTAATTTTTCCATAATATTTTTTTCTACCGATGTTTGCCTTCGTAAAAGAAACTTTTTATAAAGTATAAACAGTTGCACAGCGCCAGTATCAATTCTTATAAACAGTGTACGGTTCGCGCTTATTGAAATGTTATATTTTCTATATTAATACTCGGTCGAATGGTATATTATAGATCTCCACACGCTGTAAGGGAAAAATGTCAGTCAGCCAAAATATATATATATATACGGGCAGGTAAAACTCCGTGAAACATGGAAATTGTTAATAATATGCAAAAGATTAGACTTCAAAAAACGACAGCTATCTGTTGGATGTCTGCCAACTATTACCTATACTACTTGGACGGTTGAAGTTACGTGGCATTGGATCTTTGCCGTACACACACGACTCTACAGAATGAAAACGTAGTGTGTTATGCACCTTCTCTTCTCTTCAAGGACATTTACTGGCGAGTTATGTATGACCTTCATATTATTAAAAACGGTGATGATGTTTCTTTAGAATCGAAAGTCTACATATATTATGTTCTGTTTGTAGCATATAACCTCTGCATACCTCGTTTGACATGCTATTTACAGGAGGATTAGCGCAACGTTTTCAATAAATGTGTGTACCAAATTACTCTCCTGCATTGCGATTAAATTAGTATTTGTCACGATTTGTATAATTTATAACTATAAATGAGACTATGGAGGTAATACGTATTATTTGCCTGTTTTAAAAAAATCTATTTTGTTGGCCATAATATTCTGTTGAAAATTGTCTGGTGGAACGATGAAACCAGTCCCCCAAAGCTCTGCCAAAGGAGTACGTACACACTTCCTCTTTTTCTTGGAGAACTATAAGAGAACATCTTGCCCTTCGTTAGTAATATACATCATTGCGTAAAATAGTCTGTGTATTTTGTTGTCACTTTCAATATTCTATCACATTAATTATTTAGCTGAACAGATAAATATCACAAATGAACAAATTAATGAATACTTCTGTTTCAATAATTTCTGTGGCATATTTATTTTGACTGCGCGGCTTCTCGTAGCATAGGGCTTGGTCATATACCTGCTAGCTATGTAGTCCAGCTTTCAGGCAGATAATTTGTTTGTTGAATTTCGTCAGTCAGTTAAAGGTATATAATTGCGAAAACACAATCGGAATTACTCTAACTTTGCGTCATGTGATTTCTTCTCTTAATTACATCCAGGCTTGTGATATCTGGTCACTCACTCAGCCTCGTTTCCTCTATACCTAGCCTATATAGCAGAGCAGTTTCTTCTATCTCCTTTCTTCATTGATTGATCTAATCTGTTTGATTAATTATTTAGAATTCATTTTGTTGCTTTGGGATCGATGTGCTCTTGGTACCGTAGGCTACACACGATCATAGATGATTTACTTGACTTGTATTTTGACCGAAATATTTTGTCTTGTCGCCTTCTCTCTCTCTCTCTCTATTTCACATTTGACGGATAGACAGCAGCATCAACTGTTTAGATTGTATTTTTTACTTGAGTAAAGAATATGAAGTACTCAATACTCTTTTTTTCTAATTTTCAAATGTACAGTTGGCAATATTTGTGACATAATAATATATCCTCCCTCTTCCACCCGCCCCCCCTCCCTCCTCCCCCAGCCCCTCCCCCCGTCCCTACATCCGATGTAAAAGGGTTGAACACTGATCTTTGTGTATTCATTTGTGATATCACTTGTTCACTGTTCAAATGCTGTACAAAAGAAAAGGATTCTAGTTCGTACTACATAATATGTAGTACATTAATAAAGTACATAATGTAGAATATTATTCAATTGTATTCTTTGATTTCACCTTATCAAACCTTATCGTGTTTAAATCTTCAAAATACCGTTTACATAATTTGGATATGTTAAAAAATAGTTCTATTAAGGGGTATCTCATTTGCATTTGTGTTGTTTGAAATAATTTATAAACGTATAATATCTAACTGATACATTTATTCTTTAATATTTACAATAGATAAATATGCTAATATGATGTTAATGCTAGTAGTCTATTTACTCAATTAAATTTTCCAACATTTACACATAAATTAGACAATAGGCTTATATGAGAAAAACAAGTAACAATAGCATTCTTTTTAAGAAAACACAATTCATACTATGATTCTCATTAATATTTCGCATATCAGATGTACGTATGTATTACGATAAAGAACGTTTATTTATTAATTATTCATTTGATCGATATTGCCATTCTTTATTGAAATCTGAATTGTTTGCGGGAGAAATACAGATGAACCTATATTATTGTCTTCTTTAAACTAAATTGAATGATATAGTGGTTGTTTAAAATTGATATACCCTTACTTATAGTGTAGTTTTAAAAGAACTAGACTTTTGTCATTTAAATTTATTCAAAAACAGAAAATTAAATATGTACAGAACATGGAAATATTCATGTTTTTCCTCTACATGTTTAATGTTGCAATCATGACCAAAAAAGACCCCAAAAAGTTATTAAAATAACAAGCAGCTACGGCATCCATCCCACATCTCATTCATAACAAGAACTTCATATCTCATCGTTCAAATAAAGATTCAGTTGACCACGCTATTGTAATACTGTTTATAATTAGTGTTTTTTAAATATTTTATAAACTTTTGATTACAACTATAGAATTTTTCATATCAGGCTTTACAAGAAATCCTTTGTAAGAAGAACATGAATAATCGTATAGTTCTGGGAATAGTTTTAATAAACGCCAAGCATTGACTGATGTAATCTAACATTACGTCGGGTTGTACCCAGAAGTATATTTAAGATGGAGCATAAAAAAGGCCGGAAAATAAGCATAATTGAAAAGAAGCTTTCGAAGACAGTTTTTCGTTTGTTCACAGCATCGCAGCGGATATCCTCTAAGTGTTGCATACACACTGTGTCTATCTGTCTTCCTTCGTTTCTCAGTCTGCCTTTCATGTCTAGATGCGCATTGGACCCTCTTTCATCCCGCTCTCCTCTCCTCTCCTCTCCACTGCTCTGTTTTCTGTCCATCTTCATGATTCCCATGAGATTGGGGGGAGCGGATGGGGATGGATGGATGGACTAGTGTTGTTGTTTCTGACGAAAGAGTAAAAACAACCAAATGAATGGGTGGGTTATTCTAGAGGAGGGGTAAAGTCATGATGAGGGGATGATGTGGAATAGTTTGGTTGGGACTCAGATGCCGTTCGATTGCACGCATTTCTCATATTGCTATAGCTAAACAACTTTCCCCTCTGTTTTTAAATTTTCGTCCTGTGTGATTGGTATCACAGAAATACAAACGACTTCCTATAAAACAGTGATTGTACAATATTTGATACTAACTATATATGCCTATGTATCACTTAACTGTGGAACATATAGAAAAGAAAGCAAATTGACCTCATTTGTTTAGTAAGCTTGTGTTTATATAGTTCAGGTAATTTAGTTTCAGTGTTTTAGTGGTTATAGTGTTTAGATATTCAGATTAGTTACTTAAAAGGGGCTTTTTTCACTAACCGGCCAATCAAAATAAGTAATGTACAATTGTGTTGCATAAATATTTTAAAAATTCTCAAAAAACGTGTTCCATGCTTATAGTACTGTATTCATTTTGTTGTACATATACATTTCAGTCGTAAAATGAATTCGGTTTAAATGAAGATATAAAACTATCTACTACAAAACGTTCAGTGAGCATATAATCTTAATGAGACTACATTTCCATGGCTAATTTTGTGAAATTTGGTTCCAGCTTTTGAGACATGTGTTGTTCGTTTTTTAGTTTATAATATTTATACTTAATTTAAATATCAATTCAACAAGCTTCATTTGGTACGCTGATAGAATATTTTCTGATGCAACGTCGGCCATCTCATAAACTGTGAAACATATTACAAACCAAAGAAAATATAATCTTGAAACGAAATTTCGAAAATCTAATATTATATTCTTGAAAAAGAAATCGTATATCCAACCACATAATGGTTCAATTTGTGAATTATAGGTTCACACTTTTGTGAAGAAAGTGTAAACAGCCCACTTTATACAATAGTGTTCAGGTGCATTAGTGTGTATTGTGTCCAGAGCATTAGTGTTTATTGTGTTCAGGTGCTTTAGTTCTTTTTGTGTTCAGAGCATTAGTGTTTATTGTGTTCAGAGCATTAGTGTTTATTGTGTTCAGGTGCATTAGTGTTTATTGTATTAAGGTGCATTAGTGTTTATTGTGTTCAGGTGCATTAGTGTTTATTGTGTTCAGAGCATTAGTGTTTATTGTGTTCAGGTGCATTAGTGTTTATTGTGTTCAGGTGCATTAGTGTTTATTGTGTTCAGGTGCTTTAGTTCTTTTTGTGTTCAGGTGCTTTAGTTCTTTTTGTGTTCAGGTGCATTAGTGTTAATTATGCTCAGGTGCTTTAGTGTTTACTGTGTTCAAGGGCATTAGTGTTTACTGTGTTCAAGTGCATTAGTGTTTGCTGTGTTCAAGTGCATTAGTGTTTATTGTGTTCAGATGCTTTAGTTGTATTGTGTTCAGGTGCTTTAGTTCTTTTTGTGTTCAGGTGCTTTAGTTTTTTTTGTGTTCAGGTGCATTAGTGTTAATTATGCTCAGGTGCATTAGTGTTTACTTTGTTCAAGTGCATTAGGGTTTACTGTGTTCAAGTGTTTATTGTGTTCAGATGCTTTAGTTGTATTGTGTTTAGTCTTTATAGTGTAATTTATTTAATTGTATTTGTTTATTTGTTTCTGTTTGTATAATTAACTTTTTTGTAATCGATTCTGTCTAGTTAACAGTAGACACAACTTATTTTAGAGAAATTCCTTTTTGTATCACTAGCTGAGATAATAGTTTAGTCTACGACATGAGATTATTCTGATTGTATAGCCAACATAGCAACAACTATTGAAACGATATTGAAATTAAACTGAATTATTTGTGTTTCTTGAAAAACACGTTTATAAATATTGTATAGTTTTATAAAAATGGAAAACAACAGTAAATAATACTTTTACTCATATACGATATCTATTCGCTTTTATGTAACATGTAAAATTGAATTTGACCATGATTTTCATCTTTTTCTCGAGGCCATTTTTATTATCATGATGGCATTAAATTTCAATTTAAATTTGGCATTCTTATTTGAATTAAAAGGGTATAAATGCCATCAGACTGTCATCAAATAACGGTTGATTTAGTAGGTAGATTGATAGTTTTCTGACATTTTAAATCAATAGGCTGCAAAGAGTTTTGTTTATAATCTGCGTGGTAAAAATAATGGCCATTTTCATCGAATGGCTAAAACAATTAAAAAATGCGGAAGTCTATAATTTCAACAGATTTTACCGTTTAATATATTTGAATTATTTATAGTAATTATAATATAGATTCATACTATAGTTTGTACTTTTACGTTGAATACTCTATACTTGTATCTGCTATAAAACATTTACAGATACATTTTTTCGTATACTACATTAAAATACCATATTTTTAAGTGGAATGTATCCTAATAATACCATGATGTAACTATTGGTTTGAAAAATCGTGGCTTATATTTTATTCTTCTTTTATTGTCGGTTATTTATTTAAACTAACCGCAAATGCTTCCATTTCTTTCTGGCACATACACACCCTCACTCCCTTTCTCTCTCTCTCTCTCTCGCCTCAATTGCCATAAATCGTCTTTTATTTGCACCCACCGCCACCACCACCACCACCACCACCGTCTGCAAACAAGTTGAAAATATCCCGCTAACTCTTTCCCCCTCTCTCCTCCTCCTCCCTCCCCCCTCGATCAACCAACAACATCCAGGATCCGGCTATGAAGATCCTGACGAAGATTTGGCGCACTGCCAGACGGGAATGGTTCCAACACATGACAACAGTAACAGTGTCACCCCGCGAAGGTAGGATTTGGAACAGATTTTGTTGTCAGCACAACACACACTCACTACTGAGTATCTTCTGTTGTATATTTGTTATTCTTGGCTGTTCGCTTTCTCTTCCTCACCCTCTCTATCTCTCTCTTTCCCTCACTCTATAAGCTATCTCATTATTGATTTGTTAAGCGTACTTCAAAATTGTGTTCATTTTAATGTTATTTCCCGTATAGCGATTCACATTCTAGTTATATGCTCATAAAGTGAACCTATTTCGACTTCGAATCTATGTAGAAGTGTTGAGATATTGTTTTGAAAAATTATTATTATCAAGTACAACTGTTACCAATTATTTTTATATCCTTTTAAAAGAATTTTTATAAATTTGAAATCGATTAAAAGTCTACTTGTGCACATATATGCTGTCTTTTCGTGTCTTTTTAGCCGCTTTTGTCACATGGATATATCAAAAATTTGATATGGCCATGTAACATGTTTCACAAAAGGGAAACAAAAGTACTATTTAAATGTAGTTTAAGTATTTTGTATGCTATGTGTATGCCGCACAGTTATATATATATATATATATTAATATATTTCTGAGCAACCTTGTATAACCATTTTATTTATGAAATCATTTATTTAATTGTTCTGTAGATTATTTATGTACTGCAATATTTAAATCCTATTTATTTTCCATTCACAAGTGCAAAATAATGTTCAAAATGCCCAGTAGGTACTATTCAATTGTATCAACAGTGTTTTTGAACAGCTTAGAAATGGCCCTTTTCTTTAATGTTAGCCGAATGAAGTTAGTTAAAAAAACAATCTGTAGGTTATTTTGCTCTCCTCAATTTCCAAAAAATGTCTACAAATATTTTAAAATGTTTTTAAAATTTAATAAACACACTGAATATATTCTTTGATCTTTAAGCGAAAACAGTGATCCATCTTGTACTTCATCAGACTGCTTTTCTACCCTTTTTGTGTTTCTAATTTTTGTTTTTATTAATAATAATTGACGTCTGCTTTGATTCACTACAAAAGCATCCTATTTTGCCGCCAGTATTCAATTGTATTCAATTTATCATTTTTTGGGATGTGGGAATATGCCATGATTGTGCTATCATTTGTTTCTGTGAAAAACAACTTGTGTCATATACGATATAATATGTTAAGTGCAAAGTTAAATTTGTGTTATTAAGATTTCCGAATAATTTATTTCAATGACCTAAACATTAATTTTGTCTTCTCTCAAAGTTCTTAAAGTTCTTAAGATTTTATAAGTTCTCAATGTATTATAAAGTTTATCGTACTGGGTAAAGGTTGGGGTACACCGTATTCATTGTATTGGCAACTACTTTCGATTTCTTTTCAGTTGATATTCAAAGTAATAGTTTACTAAATAACAAGCAGGGCATAACGCTTCGTCCATGGAGGGGGAAATATACTATTTATTTCTCAAAAAATAGCAGTTTTTTTGTATAACTATGTAATGTACTGTATATGACCCTGATTTTTTTACTCAGTGGATAACATATTTTTATCTAACTAAAAAATACAATTTAGGATATTTCAACATACCAGTGAATATTGAGTTCACCACCCCCCCCCCCCCCTAGGCTTTCTTTCTTGCCTATGATATTTTAAGATTTGTATTTATACTACTCATAGCTTATTTTTGTAAGTAGTGTAATAATATAAGTAGTCCAAACTATTATAGATCTCGTGATCTGTAATCTGATTTAAAAAGAATCAGGTCAATTGGTTGCATTTATCAAAAGTTATAACACATACCCCCTCCTCCTCGGATCAAACACTAGAAAATATGTCTACGTACGAAGGGTTAAGAAAGTATATAATTTTGATAGATTTTTATTGTTATTTAAAATCTGTTTATTTGGAGACTACTAATCAATTTGTCTGTCAATAATCTAGTATTTACATAGTTTTATTCGACTTTGAACTGTCAATTTTATTAGTTATATCCTTAGTAGTATTATGTTAAGTATGTAATTAGTGAATATTTTATTAGTTTGTTCACATTTTGTCAAAAAGTACACAAGTCAAAACATACACAGTATATATATATATATACTTGTGGGTTAAATAACTGTTGAAAATAAGTCATCTAAAGAAATTCAGTGACCATAAATTTGTTTGAAATGAAAGAAGAAATTTAATACAATATTAATTAATAAATTATTTCTAAGAGTATGCATACAAAAGACATACTAAAAATTATGATACATTTTATATCATAAAACTGTCTTTACTTATATGCCATGACCTTGAATCAATTTTATCTGAATTATTTTCATGGATATTTATCCCATTAGACTTTGTTTTTATATCTTTTATAATGTAACTAATTATTACTGACCTATATTAAAGTATGTTTTGACTTGGGTACGTTTTGACCTGATCAATTCGTATTACTAAATCCTTTCATAATTCGATAAGTATCATATTTAATCACGGAAACCTTCAAATATTCCAATCAAACAATCAATTTAAACATAGTATAGTTGCAACGCAGATAGATCTATTGTATATCAACCCTACACATATCGATCCAACTGCCGCCCGAATGTAGGTCAGGGTCGCACAACTCCGTTTCCGACGAGAGTCCGCCACCTCCAGTGCCCCCCCTGGGATCCCGGCCCAACCTTCACGACCTCCCCGCCACCGGTGGTGTGCCGCACATCTCGGCCCCCACGCCTCCCGTTCCTGCCTCTGTCAACACCTCCAAGTCGTCGCGAAATCAGAACAACTCGAGTCCAGCGACGGTTGTTGTAGCGGCTGAAATCAATAATCCTATCTACGGACAAGCGCCGTATTCTAACAAGTGAGAGCCGTCGATGACTCATTCTCTTCTGAACCTATTTCTGAGCTAATGATGACTCATCGCTTCTTGTCGCTTTTCTTGCGATAACATTTTCCAGTAGTTTTTTCTACTATGAATATTTTGATCATTATTTATTTCAATGAAACCATTTTAGTATCAATCATTGAATAGCTGAAAGATTTTTCAAAACAAAAATATATAAAGAATACATTAATTTCAAACGGTTTTTACTTTTATACTAAAAATTGATAAACATATTTAAATGTAAAGCTATGTCAGAAATTATTTTGAAATGATAGTATGGTAGTATTTCTAAATTAATAATGATTTCTTTAAACTAGGCATCTTTTATGATGATTTGTTATTACGATTTACAGTAACCTTGACCTGGATATTTGTGTGTATTGAAAAAAATATTCAAAAACTGATATTTGCATGCAACCAACATTAGACTCTGACTATACCAAACTTAAACTTGTTTTGTATAATTTTTATTGTTATTTTATAAAAAAGTCAGTTTGACCAGTTATGCGAAAGTCAGTCTCAGTCCATCTATAAAATTAAGAGAAATAGGAAAATTACGCCGAATTGAATTTAACACATTTACTAGTACTGCTATTTTCTTTTAATATGATAACATATTAAAATGTCGAAATATTCATACAGGAACAATATTTTTTATATATTGATGTGTATAATTATATGCAAAAGCATTTAAGATATGATCTATCTAAACTGTAGTTAAATAAAATATTAATATATATATATATTAAATGTGTCATCGCTTATAGGATAGTTAATTTTGGTCAAATATCTATAAAAATGTTATCTGGTATTTCGCAGCCACACGGATGGCAAGTCAGATGACATTGAAAATCTTCCTCCACCTCCCTCCTACAATGATGTCGTGGCATCAGAACCACTTCTGAAAGGCAGGGGAGACGAAGGTGAGACTCCGTGTTATGATTGTGGAATTAATATAGTAGTATGGTTGTCCAGTTTTTGTTATTTTCATATTTATTGTATGAAAAATAGATCAGCATGTTCAACTGTGGACCTTTAATACGGACAACATTGAATTAATTCCCATCAGAGATTTATAAACATAATTGCCATGAATTACAATCGATACAAACTTTTGTTTCATAAAGAATATCGTGATTTCTTTTCCATGAAACACATTTCCCTTTGGGTGAATTTGGGCTCCGTATTCCACTATGCTGTCATTTCTAGTGAAGGAAACACTGCCAACTAAAATAAGTATCCCTGTTCAATTATCTTTCAATTTGTATCTGAATAATAAAACAATGTTTACATTTTTAACCCTGCTGTTTTTCGTCTTGTCTTAATGGACATCACAACGGTACTTTTAAACGAAGCCGAGCCAATTGTAGTGATATGGATTCCGTCAATATTAGGAGTATAATAATAATCATATTTCGAAGAAAGTTTAACCCTACTTTCACTTTTTCAAGTTTATAATCCGTAATAATATTTTTATCGTCAAGGCAGTCTTACGATAATACTTATTCAAGGATCGTCAGACAGTGTTTATATATCAAAACAGGAGTGTTGTTTTGTTACAACTGTGTTTTCAAAAGTACGATATATAATGTTATTCAACTGATCGAACTTACGAATAGTCTGACTTTGGGGCTCTCTTCTTTCTTCTCTCGCCGCTGCAAACGCAACATATATTACGCTTGTAACTAAATAACTTTCCTGGAATCCTTCATTTCTGTCTCAATCTCTCTCTCTTTCTCTCTCTCTCCTTTCTATCTATCTATCTTCATCTCAATGGAATCCATGAGATCAGCCTCAAAATTATTGATTTCTCACGCTCCGCCCAAAACTCAATTAAGCCCGGGATCTACAGATGTTGTCTACTCCGAGATTGTTGACCAACATAAAGCGCCTGTGAACCTGACGGGAAAGAGGGGTCAGTTGTCAACGAATCATTTCGATGTTTTAATAGCTTCCCCGCCGTCTGTGTTGTCTCAATCTGTTTTTTCCCCCCTTTTCTTCTTAGTTTTGAGTGTAATAATACTGGATGTAATACCATGGCTGATTTGTTACCGTCTTGTGGCATTTAGAAAATACATTTTTGTTTAATAAAATTGTTTCTGAACATTGCTTCAAGTTATAGTTAAGAACATCTTCATTGGGACTTTTATTGTTTTGATTCAGTTTAGTACTTATTATAGTGGCTTATTGTTACCCTTTATTACTTGGCTACTACCTCC
>JAUZND010003159.1:0-12419 GCA_034780555.1 Coelogynopora nodosa
AATGCAGTTTTGCCTATTGAAAAGGATGACGATTTGGATCTTTTTCTAGCAATTCAATCTTTTGAGGGTAAAGTCGAGTAAGGTCTGCAACAACTCCTTGAAACCACAACCAACTGGTGCCAATAAAAGTCTTTATAAAATGAGGCCAACATATTCTGAGGACCGACAAACTGCCTGGTTGAAATTATCTATGGATTTTGAATCATTCTACTGGCGTGGGAAAATAATACAAACTCCGTTTCAATTTGGACCCAGGTCATATCAATTAGTTATCCATGCCACTAACCTCTACTGTGATGATCATGGAACCAAGGGCTAAAAATTTAGCGTCTTGTTCAAAAGCTACCAAATTAGATACAAGGAGGCAGAGCTCGTACCACTTTTCGAAATTGAGCCATCATTTAATGTAGACCAACAAACACAAGAAAAAGAAGAAGACGATAACGATGATCATGATGATTTTGATCCATCGAGTTCCAAAAAGGCAAACAATATCTGCTCTGTAGGCTACATGTAAGAAAGATAATTATTACATGTTTAATTCTAAGATATTTTGACTATCCTATTCTTTATATACAAAATTGTACATTTGATTACTTATACTTGCATGTATTGTATATGTTGAACTTATATTGATATAATGACTTTAACTAGTGTTAAATAAATATATACATAACATTTTGACTATCCTAATATTTTAATCTGTTTAAGTATTTATTTATTTATACATATGTTGACCTTACCTTTAATGTAAATGAATATAACACAAGTCTATTAATAAACCAATTTTTTAATTTTTAAACTTTATTTATATTTTAAACTTCGGATTTATTTTAGAGACTTTGAAAAATATTGGATCTTATGTCAAGTATGGTGTGGAATGAATATTGCATGAACTCATCGTGCAATAGGGCCACAATATATCGCAATGTTAAATAAATATGAAATTTATGAAAAATATGAACATTATAAGTCTTATGCTACTTACAAAAAACATTAAGTGGTATAAACGACTTGTCTTATGTTGGTGAGTCATCGTATCACGTTTGGTGTTAATAATTTGTAAATATAAAATGTTATAGGCTAAAAACAGAAGTGGCTATAATTTAATTATAAAATAAATGTAACTTTTCTTTATTTTTTTTCTTAATTCGACAAGTTTCAACCGATTTTCAAAAAATTGCCACTTATTCATAACTACTACACATTTATATCGATTTAATTTTATTTTATACTATATAAAAATGTTTTAATAAGGTTGTAGTCTACAAAAAAATTTAATATTAAATTTTTATATAGAATTTTTTTCGTTTTTTTAACTATTAACTCTGTTAAATTTGAACAGATTTTCAAAAAATGCTAGATATACTGACTCATAGCCATTATAAATTTCTATCTGTTTAAAAAAAATTGATTTAATCAGCTGTAAATCACTAAATATCTATACCTTCGTTAACATTTAACTGATTTTCAAAAGATGGACACTGACTCATTTAGTGGATCTGAAAGTCTATCTATTTAATTTTAATTTACTACATACAAAAAAATATTATTATACAATTTTAAAATTTCGTACTATTTACAAAAAAAATAAAGTAGTATAAACGATTTTGCTTATGCAGGTGAGTCATCATACCAAGTTTGGTTGTCACAAATTTTAAACATCAACAGTTATAGGCTAAAACAAATATTACATCACGAATTACGTCATTTTTCGTCCAATTTTTTTTTTATCTAAAACAATATTTATAATTAAATAATGAGATTATAATGTAGTTAGACACTAATTAAAATTGTTAAAGTTATATAATACTTACAAATATTTGTAAGTAGTATAAACATATTTATATTCTATTTGTGAATCATCATACCAACTTTGGTCTTCATAGGTTACTACCCTAAAAAGTTATAGCCAATAAAAGATTTGGGATCGTAAAACAATTAGGTATTGGACTTGTCCGTACCAGTCTTGATAGCTTTGCCAAGCTTGATAGCGACATCATCTAAACCTCGTGTGACATCAGTAACATTAATGCATAGTTTTGCTATTAGATAAATATAAAATAATATAGCGACTTGGAAAGTGTAGACGATAGCGCACTAATACGACCTTAAAAATACTTAAAACAAAAGTAAAATTAAGTTAACAGATTAGAGAAATCATAAATAAAAATATTAAAATTATGCGACGGTGAATTCAATAATTATTTTGTCAAAGATTCACAAAAGTAAATATTTTTATTACAAATGAAAAGTTTGGTTTTAGAATAATTTTTTAGCATGAGGGTTACATGTTCTTTAAAATGTATTCTTTTATTCAAAGCGTTGCATTTGTAAATATAACCTTATTAATCTTTCGAGTAAAAAAGAGTTTTTAGTTTTATCACTACAATACAAAAAATTTTCAATAATAAATTTGGTAAAAATATTTTACTCCAATATTTTGATATCTCACTCGAATTTGACGAGAATAACGTTTTGCCAGTTATAATTTACATTTTAATTTAATAGTACCCACTAAATTCAAAATAAATTATTTCTCGATGAACCATTTATTCCTGAATTTTTGCTAATGGTTTTTCAAATTTAATTTGTGTTTGCTAATCACCTAGATGTCAAATGTTTGCTAATTACTTGAATGTGAAATGTTTGAAAATTACTTGGATGTCAATTATTTAAGAATAACTTAGTCAAATCTTGTAGAACAAACATTTGCGTTACAATATATATATTGTAAAACCCTTCCAATAATATTGAAATAGAACAAACAAAGTAGGAAGTCACTTTTAAAACTTTATTCTTGTCTTTGGTTTCTCCTCTTTTAAAGTCAACTGTGTGTCTAATAACAGTTATCTGGACTTATGTGACTGGGAGTGGCTTCCTGACAGGTTCCATATTCGGTTGTCCACAAAGGCATCGAGTCACCCAAGAATTCACAACCACTCGGAGTTTTACAAACAAGGTTGCTTGCACAACTGAAAATAACCAACGTGATCATTTATATATTACTTTAAATACAATATTATAAGGTAAACTTTATCATTAATTATCCACTGTCTCTTCATCACATTATACTCTGAGAATCACTGATTATCCATTGTCTCTTCATCACATCATACTCTGAGAATCACTGATTATCCATTGTCTCTTCATCACATCATACTCTGAGAATCACTGATTATCCACTGTCTCTTCATCACATTAGTATTAGCCCGTGTAAACCCTAAGCAATCATTTTTTGGATATTTTAATATTTTGTATTATATATTTCCTCTTGAGGCATTAAAAATAGATCGTTTGATCGTTTTCTACTCAAAATTAAAGGAGGTTATCATTCTTAAATTGGAAGTACCTGCCTAATTCTTAATGCATTTTATCCTCGGTATATGTTTGTAAAATATATTAGATAACTTGAAAAATAATACAAAACTCATAAAGGTTTAACATTAATTCTCTTAATAGACATTAACCACATTTGGTATCAAAAAATACTTCACATGGCACTTCAGTGCTAACTAATGAAGTTTTATGAAAATAAGACTAAATACCTCTTTATTCACCATATTTTTACTTTATCTGATGTAATATATTTATAGATAATATCTTTATGAACATAGGGCTAAATGCAAGTGCTCCCCCTGTTGATAAATTGTCTTTCAAAGGCGCCTGGTACTGCTAGAGTTGATATGAATACAAACGACAGAACAAAACGTTTCATCTGAAACTCACCCCGGTGTTGCCACTCCACACTCCTGGCCCAAGGTCGGTTTACAGGTGTCGCAGCATCCACACGTGCGTTCTCTTCCCAACTCACAAGTGGCCGCGTTTGGGTCTGGTGCGCAAAGGGAAAGTTCGCACATACACATGCGCTGATAGGCTTCCACGAGTTTGATCATTTTGGTCCTCTCTGCCGTGCTCATAGCCGCGGTGGTTAGTGACAGGCGTACATGCGTACAAACCAGTAGCGTTAACAGTACGGTCGAAGCGATTCCTTGCAACATTCTTGCGCAGTTGTGGTGAGTTGGATTGAGTTGTACTGGTGCAGTTTTCTTTGCTTTATATATTTGTGGTCATATTAATTGTAGTATATGCATCAGTAATTGAGCAATTACTATCCGAAGTCAATGTGTTTAATAGTTGTTATGTTGGAAATCACCGGAAAGACAGAATTGTAATAATTCAGTCAATATTGATGTTAAATAAAGCTGCTGGTGACCCTTTATAGGTATAACCCTTGGATTTCAATTGGTTTTCAAACAATTTTACCCAATTTGACATTCACCGTTTGTTGTGATTTATATAATATACTTCAACTTTAGTTTAAGATAAAAGATTCGGTTTTATTATATCAAATATATTATATATATATTATCAAATTGTTATAGATTATATATCATTTGAACACTAAATTTAATTATATATATATATATTGATATAGAAAATTTATATGTGTTATATTTATGATTAAATATAAATCGTAGTTCTGCCATACCTAGTAATTTGATAAATAATAGTTTTTTCTTTCGTAAATAGCCTTTTTATTGGTCAAATAAATAGTTATTTTGGACGTGTCGTTTAATCTTCGTCTGTGACAATAAATAATGCATGACCAATCAGAGTCACCTAAAACGGAGCTCATATGAGCTCGGCCGAGCGCGTTCGGTTTAATACTTAAAACAGAGCTCATATGAGCTCGGCCGAGCGCGTTCGGTTTAATACTTAAAACCGAGGTCACTTAAAAAGTGCGCTTAGTATATTACTTTACATTCAATTCAGTTTTATTTACGAGAATCACAGTGACTTAAAAACAGGAATCTGAACGCGTTCGGTTTATTCTTTGAAATTACATGAACTTGGCCAAATAATATAGTACACTATATTAAAAAATGTGTATTAATTTTATACACATGTCATACAAGGTATTTTATAGCTTTCATTACATTATTTTTACTATGCGGGTTCAATTTCTGCAAACCTGCGCTTACATTTGGGTAACCCACATTTGGTAGAGGTTAATGGCTGTCCAACAAAAAAATGTGAAGCTTTTTATGATTGATATGATTAAGTATATAGTAAGAATCCCCAAATATTTCTTGCTGTTATTCTCGATAATTTCAAACTTTCTTTGCGTTTCCTCCAGGAATAACACATTACACGGATTGAACGATAATTTTTATATTGAAATATGATATATACATATAAGCCATCTACGGAATCGGCTTAGAGAAAATGAAATTATTGTAAATAATATTAATATTTTGTATTTATTTTAAATATACTTTTTTTACTCTGTTTTGTATTTTAATCAATAACCCTAGCGCGTTCATATGCTGTTTTTAAGCAAATAACCAAGAGAACTAAATCGATATATAATATACACTACACTTTGTACTACATTAATCTCAAGACTGTTCCAAAATATACCTAAAAGTATATTATTTTTTAAATAACAAAATATCACAATTAAATAAGCAATTAAATATTTATTTAATATTGTTATGTTAAATAAAGGTGGAGAGGTTGATTACATATTACAGTATGCAAAACTGTTATATTTGTGTAGCTGTTTTTCATTATGTTATTTAAAAAAAAAAAAAAACTATAACACGAGAATCACTGTTTTCATCCAAAATGAAAAAGTCCTTAATACATATCTATATTGAAAATAAATATGTATTTATATCTACAATATATAATTCTAAATAATAAGTACTAAATTTAACTTAGATATTAATTTAAATAATAAATATTTAAGGGGCATACACTAATGGTACACATTTATATAATAACAATTATCACAGTACACATTCTTAAAGCACGACATCACTTCCATAAAATTGTGTCATTGTTGTGGTACCCATGTATATCACTTATAACTAAACACGTCGGCTATATAATATAATGTTTCTTCCACTACTAAGCATAGACTAGGCTACTATTTTGTTACTAAATAATTTAAGTATGATCCCATTTTACCTAAGCAGAAGACAAAGAATACTTGAAGTCCTCAGGAAAAGCTGTTGCTTTAAAATGAAACACAGGCAACTCGTGTTGCTTTCCTGTATATGTTAGGCTTATATATTTAAACGTCAAATGGTAGGTACATAACTTTTGGACGGGTATTCAAATAGGTTGTTACCACGTCATAAGTAGAATATGGCAATATATATGACTCAGAATTTATATTATTTTCTGTTGAATCCAATCGACATACAGCATTTGACAACTCATTAGTTGTAATCACAAATTGCTTTATTTTGGACATTTTTTACGTCGTCGTTGTGTAAGTTTATATCAAGTTTCAGTTTCAGTTTCAGTATCAAGTTTCAGTTTCAGTTTCAGTATCAAGTTTTATTGGATAATGTTTCAGAGAAAAAATATGATGCATTTTTAATAGTTCAATAATATATTGTTATAAATTTTAATATAAATATATATAAATGTTACATGTTATAGTAAGTTTGACATTAATAAGATATAATGATAAGTTTGGTGTTCATATATTTAGAATTTTAATTATTCATTTTTCATCCATGTATTCTCATAAATTCTATCAAAATATTTACATTATTTTGAAGTCGAAATTAAAATAAACCATATATATTTAACATATAATGAAATATTTTTATAATATAATCAATGACTGTTTTAGAGTAGGTCCTATACTATCAACTGAGATAAAATCACATACATCATACATCAAGTAACACTCATAATAATCAATTAAAAAGCAAATGCGACTAGGAAATGTAAATTATATTTGTTAGGAAGCAAGATTAAATTCGTTTTAAAAATGAGATATGTATTATATAATAATTATGAATCATTTTCTTGTCAAACATTTATAATTAAAAGAAGCGTACATCGTTGAATGATTTAAAAAACCTACATAGATCCAGCTAAACGTGATAATCTCCATTTATATGGAATTTGATAAAAATTGATTTAATTAAATCCTTTGTTGGCGCTCTTTATTTAGGGCTGTATATTTTTGATACACTTATATAAGTGTATAAATCTCATATGTCATGCGTACAACGTGTGTTTTAAATGCATCATTTTTGTCACATTTTCAAGAAAATTAGAATATTTAAGGTATTCAAGAAGGAAAAAGCAGCGATTAATGAACATAACAAGCATTACTTCGGAGATATGATCCAAGCTATTCTACAACTAAGGAGAAAAATATGCATCTTCAGTTTCTTTGTATTTAGGCTACTATATTTATGAATTGTTTTTTAAACATAAACAATTATATATTTAAGCGATTACAATAAACACTATATGTGTATATGTAAAATGTTTGTTTTCTGAAATAGACTGCAAATTCAATATAAATTATAATAGAAATATTGTTTTCAATGAAAATTTATTTTTGTATTAATATATTTATACTAACACTTTTTCAATAAAGTTTTGAACAATTTTATATTGAGATTGACATTTTTTTAAATGTATTTATAAGTTATTTAGTAAGATTTTAGTCTTAACATATATTGTTAAAAGTCTTAGTCTGTATCAATCATCAATCATCAATCATCAATCATCAATCATCAATCATCAATCATCAATCATCAAACAGTTATATACTCAAAAACATTTTGTAATGAAAGTATGTGCAAATAAGCGGTGTGATTGCTGCACTACCATTTTTTAATAGTGTGCATTGATTGCTCTTTTCCTTAAAAATTCTTTTTGACCGAAATTTTAATAAAAATATGCAAACTATATTTTAATTTTTAAAGAAGCTTACTCAATGTATTAAGTTAGCTAAATATCACTGTTACTAAATGTAACTATGTACCTTGTTGAATATCTGTATGACCATTTTTTAACAATTACTCTACCCGTTGATTATCATTTTATAGATTCCTAAAAACACCAGATACACGATGTTTCCACTATTAGTTCTTGTAACACTGTTCCTACATTATTATAACTGTCTGGGAGCTCTAGAAGTGACACAAGAAGTTTGGTTCAAACTACAAGTCAAGGACGTTAATGGACCTGGAGAACATTTGCATGGGAAGTAAGAAAATGAATGTTATGCAATTTGAGTATTTATAAGTATTAATGATTTAGAATATTGCATGTATAAGGCATTATAAATATTAATGTAGAGATATAAAACATTTTAGACAAAAATATTATTACTAATTTTAATACAAAACAATTATAATCTAATGTCACTAACGGTCATATTATGATGTCACTAATGGTCACTAATGGTCACTATTGGTAATATGACGTCACTAAAAGTAAATAATGGTCACTAATGATCATCTGATGTCCCTAATGGTCACTAATGATCACTAATGATCATCTGATGTCCCTAATGGTCACTAATGATCACTAATGGTCACTAATCGTCACTAATGGTCCTTAATCGTCACTAATGGTCACTAATGGTCACTAATCGTCACTAATCGTCACTAATCGTCACAAATGGTCACTAATGGTCACAAATCGTCACTAATGATCACTAATGATCACTAATGGTCACTAATGGTCATTAGTCGTCACTAATCGTCACTAATCGTCACTAATCATCACTAATGGTCACTAATGGTCACTAATGGTCACTAATGGTCACTAATGGTCACTAATGGTCACTAATCGTCACTAATGGTCACTAATGGTCACTAATCGTCACTAATCGTCACTAATCATCACTAATGGTCACTAATGGTCACTAATGGTCACTAATAGTCACTAATGGTCACTAATCGTCACGAATCGTCACTAATGGTCACTAATCGTCACTAATCGTCACAAATAGTCATTAATGGTCACAAATGGTCACTAATGGTCACTAATGGTCACTAATGGTCATCTAATGGTCAACAATGGTCATCTGATGGGACATCATTTATTAACTGATAAGAAAAAACATATAATGACTATAAAGAAAAAATATATATTCATAAAATGATTAAATTTACTAAATAGTAAAAAAAAATATTGATCGATTAAATCAAAGTGAACTAAAAATATTTAAAGATCATATTTCAATATATTCAATTAGAAAAATGTAAATCACATTTCTATGAAATGTAGATTGTTATAAGATAAGAATTTCAATCAACATGAACTCAGTTAATTTACAACATAATACAAAATTTATAAAATTTACATTAAATAAAATTCTTTGAAATCATACCTAGTCATATTTTTAACAAGTCAAATGTTTCTAGTGATGCATTTTTTGTTGGTATAAACATAACTTTTCTAATAACATTTTGTTTTACTTGAAAAATGTATGTGCAAATATTGCCAATAAGTTAATTTATTTTCACGTCAGTTTCCATATAGATCAGTGAGTATTTATTTTAACTGTTTAATAATTATCTTACCAAACCAGTTATTGTAAAAAGTTGGTCAGGCAATTTAAGTAAAAATATGTTGTACGTAATATTATATTGCGAGGACATGCCAAATTTTATTCACAAACGAGATGTTACTAAATGAATTTTAGGTTTACAATTGCACTATTTGGCAAAGTTATACCAATGACTGTTATGAACATTGTTGAACTAACAAAAGGATTCAAGTTCAGAGATGTAAGTTTTCACTGTTTTTCACACTTTCATATTAATTTCCTGTCTTATTTACTCTGCATATACAATAAACGAACTTACTTCGGAATTATTGCATTGTAGCAAATCCTTGAGTACAACAATTCAATCGTACATCGGATTGTTCCAGATTTCATCATCCAGATGGGAGATTTCACAGATGGAGATGGCACTGGAGGTATTTACTTACTGTGTAGAGAACAGTTCGTCAATTAAAACTAATTACTTTAACCACTTGATAAAAGTTGCAGTTTCGACACTAATATAATCAGCTCATAATATAGTGTCGGATCCTAATCTAGATGCACTCCGCTTTTGCGTTTTAGACTTGCTGCTTGCCGCTTTATAAATACCTAAATATAATATAATATAAATTAATATGACGGTTTCTCGAATAAATAGACATATTTTTGCATACCAATTAATTTTCTTATGAAATATAATTAATGTAAACATTTTAACGCCCTACATAATTTTTTTATAGGATTAAATAAATTTAATTTGGATAATTCTAGAGTTCTATCGTAAAATTCAATGCTGTTTATTTTCAGATCATATAGTATTGTTTTAAATTATCACAAAATAATGTTACATTATATATACATACGTCACAATATACATTTTGTCTTTCTCTTTCTATTTTCTCGTTCTATTTTGTAACAAACATTATTATTGACACATTATTTGATATTGAATTATAAAATGATTATCTGTTCTAAAGATTTCGAACCTTTTATATGTACAATATATGTTAGTGCACTATATTCTAATGTATATATGTTCATGATTATTATGTTAATGAGTATTATATTTAAATGATAATTTCTCTGTGGATAGAGCACTTGACTTAATGATCATATTATAATGATAAAAACATTTTCGCGAGCGATATATGCGTCAATGATTAATAGAAGGCTTAGAATTTGTTTAAACATGCTCAGATTATAAATGATGCAGAATTATTAAACCTTCTTTTATTGTAAATATAATCAGCAACGTCCCATCAATTTGAATTGTGGATTATATATTGGGACCATCTATGTTACTATTGTCAAACTTATTATATATTCTTTTATGTAATAATGTGTTTAGTGTTTTAGAATTTAAGTATTTCAGGAATTGCTAAGTTTTTTCATAAAATATTTAAACAGTTTAAAATATCTACTGTTTTGTAAATAAATGCGATGACAAAATTATATATAATACAAATTTGTTATTCATGGCTAAATATATATTATACTTACAAAATATTACATCATTTCAATCAGAGAGATTGGTGTGTCTTTGATTACAACATAATTGTCTGTCTTATATTTCCCACTCACTCTAACAATCAGGTCAGAGTATTTACGGTCGTCGCTTCAACGATGAAGAATTCGCTTTGAGTCACCGAAGTCCAGGTTGGGTCGCAATGGCTAACAATGGCCCCGACTCCAATGGTTCTCAGTTTTACATTGTACTTACGAAAGCTCGATGGCTTGATCAGAAGCATGTTGTTTTCGGGAAAGTTATCCGTGGAATGGTATGTTTCTGAATAATAATATTAATATTTGCTTTATTGTACAATTGACAGACGCAAAATGTGTTAACAGTGAGTAAATGATACTAACGGATGTGATGAGAAAGTTTATAGCTAGAAAGTTTCAGTGGTTTCGGCTATTTATTGTCTGTTATGCTTGTGACGTCGAAATTCCCGTTGGTGTAGATTTTCTGGAGGGAGAAATTTGTGAATTACATAAGGGTTTGGTGGATAAATGCAATGATGGCTGATTTTGTACTCCCGCTAGGACGGACAGCGCATCGATCGTCGAATATGTTGCATCTTGCAATGCTACCTTTGAGTTGAGGAACTTTTTTATGATTATTTGATTAAAGGTTAGAAAAAGTTATTCCTGAAAGCACTAATGTTGGGGTCCAAATTGACCAACCAATGTTTGATGTTTGTACTATTCCGTACCTGCCTAAAAAAAATTTAATGATTTTTCCGAATCAAAAACTATTAGCTTTTAAATTGGAACTTTCAGTTATGTCTTACAACTTTTCTTCTTAATATAATAATTTGTTTGCCATTAAATGATATCTAGTATGATTTCATTAGTGATCAAAAATACTCTTAATCAGTTTATTTTCTCTTTTTTTCCTCACTATTGTATCTAATGCGTTTATCACTAATAAAACAGGCTAACTATAACACTATGAATTAATTAACTAACTATATCGTTCAGTTTGTTTATTTTATTTGTTTTGTTGGCTTATAGTTTTCACTAGTCTCCATTGGTGCATTTGTGTTTTATAATTTTATATACCTACTAATCTATTTTACATGAATTCCTATATCATTATCGTGTTAGTCCGCTTTCGTTATAAAACAGTTTTTTACACTTAAAAAGTAAAATTTCAATAATAATATCTTTCGAGTTTCATTCAATCATATTTGCTATAGTTGTTGCCTAGTGTCGATGATATTTTTATTTATAAACATAACATAAGGTGTATTGATTGAATCAATGTTATTATATTGTAACGTTTATTACACCTAAAACAATTCATGTAAATGATTCGGTAGTAAACTGCACAACATGAACGCTGGTAGTGTATTGACCCAAACTTAGGCTACATCACATATTAACTAAAAGGAATACAATTAAAAGGAACTTAGTTTTACCTCTTACATATTAATAAAATGTAATTGTTGAATTATAAAAATATGTCATTACATTAAGGAGTTAATTAAAAGAAATCCTGTCTTGTTCGTATACTAAATATATCGCTGCTACAAGGTCTAAGTGGCCTAAGCGCCATTTTTCGAAAATTGATTTTTTTTCATAATTATTATCAATATTA
>JAUZND010003160.1:0-12418 GCA_034780555.1 Coelogynopora nodosa
AAATTAAAGTTCTTATTGGGACATTTATTAAAACGTTTTCGACCTTTTTTGGCCTTCTTCAGTAATAAAATTTTACAGAAATTACCAATACGGATACTATATTGTATAAATAAATAAATAAATAAATACGTATTGGTAATTTCTGTAAAATTTTATTACTGAAGAAGGCCAAAAAAGGTCGAAAACATTTTAATAAATGTCCCAATAAGAACTTAATTTTTTTGAATATATATAATGTATATACAATACGTATACCAACACACAATTTAATTATGCTCATTTAACAGTCGGAGTACTACGTTTAATTTACTCCGCAGGACCCATGGCAAGACCATATACCATGAGGGGAGAGTAGACATCTGGTAGACATCTCATTGGTTGACATAAATGTTTGATTAAATCAGGTTGGTACCATAGATATATGTACGAACTATTTACAGACTAGGTAGACATACTTTGCTCCAATAGCGTCAACATTGTTGTCATGTAAACATAGTGGGCAAACAATGTACTCCAATATTCGCGCAATATAAGTTACAGCGTGTGATGCAAATATTTCCCCATGATTAATGAATAAATTATTGATCAATAACATACAATAAATAATTTTCGATCATACTATTGATATATAACGATATTTAATCTGCCACTCTACCAAAACTTTGAGATACAGGGTATGCCCATGTAGTGTTATTATACCAACATATAAATATGGTTTGTATCATTTCTGAGGAGCAGTCAGTCGAAAACTTATAATAAAGATCTCACTAACATTTAAATTTAAAATTTAGGTATTAATATCATTATTAACAAACAACTTCCCAAAGACTACTATCTCATGATTGGCTAGTGCTCTGTTTTCACTATACTGTTTAAAAAATGACCCTTATTTTTCTATGTAGTTAACATTCGTGGGAATATTCTTTTGAATTAGAAACTGTCGATTAAGAACATTTAAATATATATTATGGACGATAGAAAGATAAAGCGAAAACCTTGGAAAATCGGAAAAATCTGTAAACAACAAAGATACAATAAGGTACGATTTTGTGAAACTAACGGCAGCTGAAAATGACATTGGTAATTTTATCCTTTTTTGTTAACAAATAAATATTATGAATCACAGAATTATCTCATTTTTATATTATACGCTTGCATTATGTCCCCAAAAAGATTGTAGTATGATAGCCAAGAAGTTTATAATTGAAAATGAATATGGCAAGGTTAAATTGCCTTATTCAGAAATATTCAAACAAAATTTGAAATAATATATAAAAATTGCAGTTATTTTTGTAAAACTTTACATACATGTATACACTACATCTCCACATAATAGTCTGCTGTAAAAATGTGTATATTACTCTATATTGTTGTAAATTGCTGTATAGAATATATTTTTGATAATTGCTAAATGACCACGACTATTAAAAATTATACAATAACTAATTTGTCAAGACAGTGTTGAAGGTAACATGAAAAGTGAACCTGCTGTACTTTTATTAAGAATAATGTCCCCAATCTGAAAAGTTTTTGTATCTCTGACATATTAAATACAATTAGATTTTATCCGATTGAAATTCTTTCAACGTAAAAGAATAAAGAAGTAGCACTCCAAAACAGTCAATTACAAATTATATTCACGGTCATGCAGATTAGATTAGATTTGATTTTGTTAATTTGTTTTAAGTTCTGGTATTGGATTACTATAAATGTTATCGTCAAAATTATAGTTAAAATACCCATAAAATAATATCTTTAACAGTGACAAACGTTAGATATGGGAAGCATAGTGACTGATCTTTGAACCTGTAAGTATAACCAATCGAAACAGAATGGTCAACTCACTTTCCATTTAATTTTGTTATGTTAGAGCAAATTACAAAATGTTAATCAGTTATATGTTGAAAGTGTACCTGCATCGTTGATCTGTAAGCTTGCCAATCAGGACAGCTATTCGTTGGCATATAGTACCTAGGGATAGGGAAGAAAAGCATAGGGATTAAACGCTTGAGGAAAATAGTACTGCCATTTGATTATGTACAATAGTTGATTTAGTATTCCTCTGCGTTAACACCATTTCAGTCGGAGTGTTATTGAATGTATCAGCCGGGAAGAAAAGAGGTAACTCCCTTCAAAGAGTACAACGGATGACTGTGGAGTACCTTTTCTTTACTACTGTTAAAATTCGTTTGAATTTATTATTTCAGAAATTATATTGGTCAAAATGCTTTAATACTGGCCTCAACGAATGGACATCTTGAAATTGTGAAAATGTTGCTACAGGAAGACATGGATATCAACTCACTTGATGTAAAAAAAGTAAGTTTAATTAATGAAGTTAATTTTTAAAATATTTAAAATGTTTATACAGTTTCAATGAATTGACGCCCGTACTATTTCAGTATAATTAAGCTCAGAAGTAAATTCCATAAACTAATTTCAAAACCGATTTTTAAATCAAAATTATAATTTAGTACTCTACATACTTTTTGAAATTTGAACACTAATTTAAAAGAACTATTTCATATATACAATATATACATATATTATTATGTTTTGACATCATTGACGACTGAAAAATAGGCAATGAAAATTTTACAAACTAATAATCCTCAAATTTTATAATTATTTATAATATAATATAATCTAACATTATATTGTATAATTTTTTGCCAATTTATTGCTTTAATTACAAAGTAAACTTTTAGTAAAGCAAAAAGGATGATTAAAATAGTGTGATTGTTTTTACCGTAAGTTATTATAACATTTCAATAATTTTCATATATTAATGCGAAATTTGGGTAAAAAATTGCTGTTTATAATGTCTACCACATCATATCAGTTCAACGTGGTACTTCGTTTACATAAATCTCTTGTTTTGTTTAAAACAAAGCCACATAATATATAATGTAAATTATATCTTATAGGTAGGTAGAATACAATACTGAAATATCTAATTATATGAATGTTGCCTTATGAATTGTAGAGTACAGCGCTTCACTATGCAGCATGCAGCAATCATCCATCTGTTGTGGAATATCTTCTCTCCGCCAAGGCGCTTCTCTTGGAGAATGATGACGGCGATACAGCCTTTGATGTTGCACTATCGAGCAGGTCATTTCAAGCGGCAAAGGTTTTTCTCACTGACGACAGGTATGCTTAAAGTTTAAAAAAATGATAAAATAATTTTATCAATTTTTTTATTATCACTGTATGTGATTCTAACAAGATAAATTAATTTGGAAAAACCGAATAAAAAAAAAATATATATATATATATATATAGGCTATAGTACCAATAAATATGATTGATTTGATAGTTTCTAAATGATTGACATTAACAAATGTGGGCGTTTTTTTTACAATGTCGACAATGAATGTTAATAAAATGTTAATAAAGGTCAAATTTTTGACACATTCTTAAATATGCCAGTTAATTTTGCCTATGTTATTGCTTAGCCGAGCCTTTTCGTAACATTCTCGCTTGATGAGGCTGTTGGTAGACAAGCTACTTCAAATTTTATACTTTATGTTTTTTTCTATTATTACCATACTGCATAGAGAAACCGCCCTGTTTTTGTATATTGTTAATCTGGCTTCTGGCAACTTTCTAATATATATATATTAAAATTGACTACTGTTTTTTTTCTACACAGATGGGAGGCTACGCTATCCTACCAACATGAGAATTCAGATCATTACCATTTGGACTCCTTAATTAGAGCTAATACAGAAATGACAATAGTACGTTTATCAATACAGTGTTATCTATAAATGTAACCATATTATGATATTATTATTGTTGTTTACCAAATTGGGCAATATTAAGTATAAAGGAACACTTCTCTATTGTACACTATTATTGTTGCCAAACAACTGTATAGTCAATTTCAATTCAAAGTTTAAAACTTGGTAAAAAAGATTTGAATATTTGGCAATATGATTTGTTTTTGTTAAGATATTTCAAAGAGATTTTACAATTTTTACACTACCAAATTAAGTAAAATTGTCATAATACTTAACCTTAAAAGCACCTCTAGGGTAGAAAACAATTCATTATGTATAATTTACAGACGCATAGAAAAACTATATCATCATTACTAAATTAATAAAGAATATTTTAATATATACGATCATAGGATCACTCCTCCCGATAAATAGGTTTCCAAAAGATAATGGTGCATTTTGTATATATATATATATATATATATATATACTATTTTGTCTAGTATTCATTTGTACTATAATTTAACAAGCACTCATGGAATACATATTTTAATAGTTATGCATTGTCTTGGGATAGCCTACCTACTCAAATATTGCATACACCATTTTTAAAATAAAACAAAACATATATTCCGATATCCGTTATACTATATACATATATATATGTATAATATACGGCATCATTATTAGTGTGATATAGGAAACAGACTATTACTAAATAGATCTAATGTAGATAATCCATAAAGTAAGATATCAACATATATCAAAACTTTGATATCAATTATTTGAGTCAACTATTATTATTATTATTTATTTAATAATAAAAAATTTATTTGTTTACTAAGTTCGATAACAATATATCAAATACAACATAATCAAATTTTTGATCTGTAGACTGATGTACATTTTATCTTAACTTTGTTTCATCACCCCTTTTATTTTTATATTGATGATGACGAAACAGTCCCAAACTAACCTAGGAGACCCACTTGTATCGCATTTAATGTTTGTATTTGATGAGGCATTTTCCTAAATAAAAATCGCATTCTTGTATAATTAATGTTGGAAAGGGGTATCGAAAAATTACAACTTTAGCATATAGCATGCACTCCAAACTAGCCGCATACCAATGATTTGTCTTACAATTAATATTTTCATTCGGACTATTTTTAAATCTTTGGTTAGGCCTTTAGAAATATATATATAGTAATTTTTTGTATTGATTGATTTAAAATCCAATTAATTTTAGTTTAACTGATATTTATACTATTATTAAGAATTGTATTTTTGTATGTTTGTCCATATTATGTGAATATTCTTTTAATGTGTCTGTTTCATTATAACTTATAACTTTGTTACTCTGGCTGTCTACCATTAGATATTAATAAGGTTTAACAAAATTGTTATTTAAAATCTTTTTCTTTTGTGATTTTGTGTAAAATAACATAATTTCCGTTATGTTAGCCGCACATCAATAAAATTCTGCTATTTTAAAAACATTCATAATAATTTTTTAAACTTTTGTTACTAAAAATAAAAATTTAGTTAATAAACTGTTTTAATCATCTGATTGCAAACAACTATTACATTAATTTACAACAAATTTAAAACTACGTATATACTGTATGCGTATATTTTCAATATTTACCTATTTTTATCGTTTTTATTTTCAGAATATTCTCGACCGTTGCATTACAGAATCAACTGATACACCCTTGAAATCGATGGGCAGAGTAAATATAAAACATTGATATGTGTTAAGACATTATACACAATCACGATTATGTAGTTTATAGTATATAAGTAAATAATGAAAATGAGTAATGATTAAATTTTGTTACTTGTAGTCATCACAATTCATATGCAATTACATTATAATAATTAACTGGGTATACATAAGCCAATCGATTTAGTTGTTTAATTACATACTTATGAAGAAAAAAAATTAGCCAAATTAAATTTCTAATAAAGATTTGAGTCATGAATAAAGTGATTATAAAAATCTTTTCATATTTTGACCGCACGTTTCATTTGCACAACGAAACGTTACATATATACTGTGAAACACATCAGATAGCTAGATCGATAATTAATAAATAAAAATCCACAAACACTTATATATTAAAAACTAAAATTTCATAATTAATTTGTATAAACTTTTGTTTGTAATTGGAATAAGTCTTGCAACTTCTTTTATAAATAGCATGTTTCCTGAACATAATTGTACTTCTTCTCTTATGTCATGATTATGAATCATTTCATAGCTTTAAAATGGAAATGTAATAATATTTAAAAAACAATTTGATGAGTTTTGCAATTTGTATTTTTATGTATATTCAAAATATATAAAAAAAGTATAAATATCATGATTTGTTCAGTTTTACATATTACATAATGCCATGTTGCATATTTTATCTCAATCCGCATATTTTTCATTTTAGATAACATATGACTACAAATACATTGATCCTGGACCTCTAGAAAGCAATTCAATATTAAAGCAACGGTATTTTGCACTTAGAGTAAGTTAACTGTTCAGAAAAAGATGCTAAAAAATGTCAACTAAAATTATTTGTTAATTGTAAATTTAACAAAAATTTATTTATTTAAAGTAGTAGCGATTGTACTGAAATAAGCTATTCAATATGAAACAATCATAATGTTTAAACATACTACGTAGGCGTTGTTTCGGTTACAAGCTAATAAATACATAATTATTCAAGCAAATATATAGGACAAAACCACATAATTACACGAGATTAAAATATAGTATAAAGTTTGCTTCGGGTAAACTTGAATTACATAAAAAGTGGATTTAATATATTTGTTAATTATAGATACATTATATTTAAATAATAATATATTAGTTCTACCCCGTAAAAGTAAAACAAGGATTGTTACAAGACATAAGATTTTTAATAATATGTTTTACAGCGTAATAAGAAAATTGACAATTATGTTATTTTTTTTAGTGATGCTGAATATTGCGTGTTAGAAATACGGTTCCGTTAAACATGTTAATAACATGAATATAATAGAATATTTGTTACTATACATATTTATAATCATTGTCTATTTTTTGATATTTAATTATTCTATCATTGATATTTAAATGTATATCGTAAAAATACTTCTTATAAACATTTATTTAGAGGCAAATATCACTTAAAGTGTAATCTATTGTTTTTTTATTGACAGTGGCTTGTAATTTGATTGTAATTAGCTTGCAAATAGTTTGTTTTAATCTCGAAATAAGTCTGTATTAATCTCGTAATTAGTCTGTATTTGTCTTGTAATCAGTCTGTATTTGGCTTGTAATAAGTCTTTATTTGATTTGTAATTAGTGAATATTTGGCTTGTAATTTATACTTTATTTTTAACCGAAACGTCTTAATAATAAAATTATTACATATTGTAATATATTTTTTAAAGTTTTAACTTTATTAAATTTTGTTTTGTACTTCACTTAAAATTAAATTTAGAAAATAATTATATTTATACGATATTAATTATTTATTTAATTTCTACAGACTATGGCAGATGAAAAAGAAGAAAGCCTTCTGACGCATCCCCTGTGCAAAACACTTCTCATGTATAAATGGTATGCGCACAATACACTCAATTTTAATTTCAATCTCTAATGGTTTCAGTATAAATGGAGGACATATTATAATGAGAAATATTAGAGGCGGATCTAAAGAGGTGGTTCGGGGTTTCGAACTACACACCCCTAAATATGTTATATAAAATGTTCCCTTTTTAAAAATTGTGTTAATCACTTCTTAGGCAGAATTTTTTTAAAAAGTGTTAACATTTTTAAATACTATATAGGCATATATTGTAAAATGTTAAATTAAGACTTCATTTAAGTAATTGTTAACTGGGTATAATTAACTGTTAATTAAATAAATACAATTATGTATAAAAATATTATATACATTAATTTAAGTAATCTGAATACAAATAAATATATAATAATAACTGTTAGAATATATTTATTATAATTTTTAATTGGTTCTAGATTATGAAATATTACCATAATTTTTTATCGAAAATGTGTATCTTTAAACTAAATACATAATACAAGTAAATACGCGTTAATCACTTTTCAGGCGTAAATTTGCCCGATATTTTTACTTCCTTGATTGCATCCTTTACACGACATTCCTCTGCTGTCTCACGGCATACATACTCATGTTAGCACCTCCGCAGGGTTCACCAACATCTATAGTAGATGCCGAGAGCGGCTGCATCCTTTCCAACTCTTCCGATGCGGCAAACACAGTAAGCAAACTGATTTTTTTAATCTATATTTTTGATATAAAGAAAATTATACGCAAAATATCTTCGCAGTTTTTTAATACTTGCTTGATAGGATAACGTTATAATGGAAACATTTCAACAATCTATTTTCTTAGGAAAATCTTTTATAATAATTTTTCTAATATCTTTGCGTGAATACCACTAAAGAATATATTTTTAATAAACTATTTTTTTTACTAAATTCTTCACATACGTAGTTGACATTTATTATTTCAATAATAGGTTTTAAAAAAATTATATTATTTATGTTTTCAATCTCATATGAATGTTGAAATAATTTATAATTTATACGTTGTTTCGAAAAGGTATCGTACGAATATTTTGAAAATAAACCCACAACATTACTGCAACATACGTTTTTGTTTACTGAACAAGTTTTTTAAGCAGATAACAATTCAATAAATTAATGAACACAACATTGATATAATTATGATAATTTAAAATCTGTTAGCTTAAATTATGATATTACTCAAAAATGTAAAATGTCAAATTAAAACAATGGTATGTAAAATTTTAAAATTCAATTGAACAATTGTAAAATTAAATCAATCACACCTTTTAAATTAAATAAATAGTAATTCATAGAATTAAAAAAATCTTGCTTGAAAGCTTTTGTCATTGATTATTTGTGAGGGTATCGAATGGCTAATTGTTGTTAAATTACTCTGATGGTGAAATTTTTTAATGATTATATGTATTCTATTTTTTTTGAAATTCATCTATATCAATAATAATATTATTATTTTTGGTAACGATATTATTATTTATTTTTAATTTAATTTAATTAAAACAAAACATTTATACTGAGTATTATCAAGGATAGTAGTATACAAGTAGTAGTTCAAAACAAGTAGATTAACAACATGGACAGAGCCAATTTTTTATACAAGTAGGAGAAGCTAGATTATTTATTAAGGTTTGAATAATTGTATTGTTTTTAGTAAGGTGGATATTTAAAAACCAATTAGACTCTATTTCACTTGTTGACTGATATTTTCAATTAAAACAAATACTATTAGAGATGGTTAAAATGTTAAATATATTAATCATGGATTTGTATTGCTTTGAAAAGCCACAAGATGGGATCTAGGACATCCCAATGAATGTATTTATATTTTATTATATTTAAAAGCAAAAAATAGGTTATATAATGGATGTGTATAAGGCAAGATTTGTGCCAATGGAGTAGGCAAAATCATTGTTTTAAGCATTTCTTTGCAAATAAAATTAAAAGAAAAGCAAAAAATTCAACTATTAAAATTATTGAGAATGACTCTTTTAGGACTGTATTGTAAATGTACAATTTAAAAGAGTTGTTATATTTATTTGAGGAGATTTTTAACGAAAGTATTGTCGATGTTCTGATTATGTTGTTGAGCAGTTAAATATATTGTTGTATATACTTTTTGAAGGGAATAGTTAATAGCTTCATTTAAGGAATGTAATCACCAATTAACTTTTAAGAGTATCTAAAACGTATTTAAATTTGAATTTACAATTTCCTGTGTCTTTTCCTTGAGTATCTAAAAGGTCTTTCTAGACGATATGGGACAGGTGATGACTAGCAGTGGATCAGTGGCAAACTGAAATAAAAAATGTTTTCCTTCGTTCATTGGTATCAATGACTTCCTTTGTGATAGTGCTTTTAGTATCCTTGTTAAAACTAAAGTTTTTATATTGACTGAAGTGAAATTGCACTGCATAAATACTTCGGGTATGTATTTTGGTATCATACTTATTTGAAGCTAATCGTGTACTGAATTTTCTGAATGTTTCACCGAAATATTGTCTGGCAGTATAAACATCATATTAAATAAATAATATTATTGCTGCTGTAATCAGTATTTTGATAAATTTGAATGTTCTATTAATAGGTTAACTGAAAAAATGATTAGAAAGAGACAAAACTTGGCTAGATTATCATATAGAACTGAAACATTTCGTAGAAGAACATTGCACGAGTTGATGCATGTCATTGTGTTGTAAAAATTGTATCGTATTAAAATATTCAAAATTCTATGAGGTAGCTTCCATATTTATGACGATTTTAATCCAAAATCTTTAGTAAGCAAAGATGTTTTATAAACAATAGATTTAATTTTATGAAAGGTAAAACTATGGGGTGGTATTCTATTACGAAAGGTATAGAAGGTGGCTCACCAACTGTACGTTCCTTCTTTCTACAAATAAAAAGATGTTCTCAATTGGTTGATCTGGGTTTGTCGATATATTTAGTAATACTATGTTTAGGGTAATTTCTATATAAAAGAAGAGATTTGCGTTTATTTATTTGATTATCTACATCTATCTGTGGGGAAAAAATTCTTCGTATTCTTAGATATTGAGAAAAGAGTATTGAAGTTCTTTGATGGTGAGCATAACATGATTCACAATCTAAATATTAACGTGTATCGGTTAGTTTTACAATTAAGTCTATGTTGTAGAAGTTATTTATTTGAAAATAGTTGTTTCAGGCGTAGTTAAAATTGTGTTGAAACAATGTTATAAAAAACATGAAATATTTTGGGTTATGTAGTTACATTGTGGTATATATAGTCAAATTAATTAGCCTGTATACAAATTAATCAAAATATAGTCATTAAATAAAATTATAAACAATCTTTTTCAAATAGAACATAGAACGATAAGCTACATTTAACTTCTCAATAAGATAATCAGAACATCGACAATAATTTCATTAAACAATTTTTCAAAGAAAATGTTGTATCTCTTTGGAATCCTCAAAGAGGTATTGCCAATATTGCAAATACTTGCTTCTTTAAATAACGCTGCTTTGCATATTTTATTTTCATTAAAAACGATTTTAACTACTCAACTTACACACTATATGCACTCAGGAAGGACTTCGTAGATCCCATCTTGTGGCTTATTTATATTTAAATAATTAAACATGTCAACCCATCTCTAATACATTTAGTTCAAAATATAATTATCAATCATCAAATGAAACGGAGTGTAATTGGTTTTTAAATATCCATATTTCTAAAATCAAGATAACTATTCAAACCTTGATCAATAAATTAGGTTCTCTTCTACTTCTATAGAAATATATTCTATATATCTATAGACTATACTATACTTTAATGCATAATTGGAACAGGACTGAATGCTATTTTTTAAATAATATAAAACTACTATATTGATGGTATAGGGCATTCAGAATATAGTAGCAATTTTTTTAAATTTCATTTTATAATTTACTTTCTTTTTAATTAGTTGTTGTCATTCATAAATCAATAATGTACACATAGGAAAGATTATCGAAAAAGACATGCTTATGTTTTATGGAGAGAAGATTATTATGAAACCTTTTTGACATGCATCATATCATAATCAAACATAGCCTTTTTACTTGCCTGAGTCTCACTAGGTCATTGAAGTGGAGCATGAATATGAATTTATTATTATGTAGTCCTACTTTTTATAGCTTAACAACGCATGAGCTAGAATCCCAAAAGGGTTATAGATGTTGACTTTTATATACTATACTTCCAATGCATGGGAATTTGAATGTTAACATTTATTCATGGTCCATGTCACTGTAAAAGGTAACATTCCGTATTTTTAAAATGTTTATGCATTCTACTGTATAATAATAATACTACTAATAATAATCTCTTAAACAAATTTTACTTCAGCAATCGCGTACAGCAATAGTTCGCTCTGAATTGGTCGTTGTACAAATAATTGTATTACTGTTTCTCTGCGTCCGAGTTTTGTTGGAAATAATCAAATTTTTCTCAATGGTATGTTTCCTATAAAACAGAATATTTTTTGTATATATTTTAAATTTTGTTTAAGTTTATTAATGTTTTTCTATATGAAAAATATGTATATACTATTGATATTATCCTAGTATTACAATTTTAAATATTGTGAGGTTCTAAGATGAAAACCAGTTAACGTGCAGAATATAATATTCATTTGAAAATTTAGTTTGATGAAATGAGATAGTCTTGTTTAACACTTATACTATTCTTAAATGTTTATATTTATTTAAATCTTGAATTTTAAGTTATACATTTTTGATCAATTTTATGCAATACAAATTATTTTAAAAATTTGTCAAGTATCATATAATAATAGCTTTATCGGCCTTTGAAAACTCATTAAGGCATATTACACTTGTTACACTTATTACAATTGTTAAGGCTTATTCCAATTATTACAATTGTTACAATTGTTACAGCTTATTACACTTGTTACACTTATTACAATTGTTACAGCTTATTACACTTGTTACACTTATTACACTTGTTACACTTATTACAATTGTTACACTTATTACAATTGTTACACTTATTACAATTGTTACACTTATTACAATTGTTACACTTATTACAATTGTT